>NW_020771532.1:0-13298 GCF_900518735.1 Pseudonaja textilis | reverse complement strand
AGTTTTCATCTTTTGCATGAAGAGAAGTCAGTTAAAAAAAAAAAAAAGCTTATCCTTGTGCAATGTTCAAGGTTATTTGGGAAATGGGGGGTGGGGCTCATCTAAAATCTGGGAGCTCTTTGAATCCGCATCTTACTTCTGAGCTACTGTTTTCTCTCATCGAAAAGAGGACAGATACTGTTGAAAAGCTGATTGGGAGCAGAAGTCTTGAACGAGCGATTTTCAACCTCTCACCTCAAAGCGGGGAAATGAGCCTTGAAAATTTGCAATGTGGCATTTCGTAGGATTTAAGGAGGCATTTATGGTTTTGCAACCACAACTTTATTGCCTCAGGGTTCAGCATCTTTTTCATGTGCTGGGCAAAAAGCATACAGTAGGACCTTGCTTAAGACACCAAAGTATAAAGGTGCCCACAGTGCCTTGCCTTCTGAATCATTCTAAAGATGCAAAACTTTGCATCACCAGCAGATGGCACCATCAATGTGGCCTAGGGCAGAGTTCCCCAATCTTTCTGTGTAAGCAGCCCAGATGAGGGGGATGGACAGACACCTTTACGTTCATATGTGCAGCAATGCTAGCATGAGTGGAGGTGTGTGTGCACACTGGCCAGCCACTCATGCGGTCCAGTGGCCAAAAGGCCATGGTCTGGTAGTGGGATACAGTCCACAGGATGGTGACCCCTGGTGGGATTCAGCCAGTTCAGACCGGTTCAGGCGAACTGGATGTTAAATTTACATCTGGTTCACGGAAATGGTAATTGAACTGACCAGCTGGCCCCGCCCACCCCACCCTGCCTCAGGAGTCTCCACACAGCCCATTTTGGATGCAGGTAAGTACAGCGTCTGCACAGAGGCTCTGGGAGGATGAAAAATGTCAGGAAACAGGCCTGTCTCTGGCTTCCGGACGGCCTCCATACTCCAGGGGAGGCCATTTTTGCCCTCCCAGAGGCCTGAGAGAAGCCTCTGGACCCCAAGGAAGGTGAAAACAGCCCTCCCAGAAGTTCTGTTAGGCCACGAGAACTGGTTGTTGGGATTTTAGAATCCCAGCCCTGTCCCTGGTCTAGGGAAACCACATATCTTCAGCTGGCACTGAATAACATAGTGCTAAACGAAACAAAACAAAAACCTAATATAAACAAAAATTTAGCCATTCAAATATCTCAATAATTTGCATGGAAGAAAAGCTACGGTCTTGCAAGCCTTTCTCCATAGAGAATAATAATTTCAGAGGGAAGATCCAAATTAAGACAAAGGGCCAGATGAAGAAAGTTTGAAGAGTTTCAAGCAATAACATTGTTATAAGATTGAAAAAAAAGAGAGCTAGACTCTAGGCAATTCTATCTTAATTATGCTAGATATCATTTGAACTGGAGAATTGCTTTGACAGGCTTTCAAGATTAATGTCATGCCCTGTGAGTCTGGCCAACTCAGAAAATAAGAACCACTTAGATTTCAGGAAAGACCTTTATTGCTAGTAGATAATGTAACTGAATCTTGAATTCCTACCAAAGCAATTGTCCCACTTGACTTACGCCTACCCTAATTAAGGCAGAGTTACCTTGATTAAAGTCTATTTCCCAGAAAGTCGGGTTGGTTTCTTTGTCAGGGTTTTTTTTTCTCCTCCAAATTCCCAGACATCTTATCACATATATTTGTTTAATAATTGTATTTTGTTGTTTCTAATTTTTCTTCTTCCTTTGGAAAAAAACACTAATGTTTTCCTAAGCATGCAGTCCACCCAGGGCTGGTGAGTTGCATACTGACAAATGAAATAATACATGAAATATATAGCAAACTAAATATAAAATCAGGAAAATCATTAAAAATCATAACTTTGGTTGCTGTTTTTTAATTCTGATTTTAATTGTTGGCCACCTAGAGTCATGTAGTGGAGATGGACCTTTACATTTATTAGATTAAATAAATAAATAGCAGGGATAGGTCAAATCTCAGAATTTCTTGCCATGGACTATCACTTCAAATATCCAATATCTCATTCAATAAAATATCTAATATCTAATTTTGGACTTTGCCAAAAAGTACAGTTAATTGTTTCATCAATAACACAGCTATAAATAATCCTGCCAGCATTCCATTTTTAATGGATTAGGACAATAAGATCAGACACTAACTTGTTCTAATCTTGTTGGCCAAAGATATAATCTTCTAGATGAGCATCCTACAAAACTAAGTCCTGCTTTCAACAAGTCCTCTCTGCACATTTATCTCTAATTAAGCATTTATTGGCTTGAAAGAACAGCAGTCCAATCATCTACAATTATTTTACACACACCTCACCTCCAATCCATTAAAGGCAGTTCCAGCGAGGTTCTACTCTGTTGGAAGCATTCATTGACAAGTTCTTTCTGTGTAAACAATGAAGAACAAGGTGTGGTTTTGTTCTCTTACCTGGGTTCTTCTTTGACTTTGCTCCCAGGCTCAGATTCTGCCTAAAAACAACAAAGGGAAGGATTTCTCCTCACCCTTGAGAAAGTCCAAGGTTGTCCCTTTGAGAGATTAGAAGCTTCCTAGCCTTTCTCAAAGGTCGAGGCATTTCATTTCTTATATATTGTTTGTTTAATTTATACTCTGCTGTTTTGTTTATCCTAATGTTCAAGGAAGCTTACAGCACCAAATAAAACAAATTAGAAAACACAATGTCATTAATGCAGTTGAAATCGTAGCCGACAACCATTAAAATGAGTAGCAATTTAAAACTTGTCTAGAGATGCAAGTCTTTAGTGCCTTCTTGATTATGGACCCAAATGCAACTCTTTAATGAGTATATTCCTTAACTTCAGTTTTTCCACACAGAGAGTTTTCACACAACTCTTTGGCTATCTAAGAACTAAGCTATTAGGCTGTTGATGGCCATCCGAACCAAAAGGTAGATTCCCATAAATTTCTTTAGTAAGACTTATTGAAAGAGTAAGGGAATAACATTACAGAAATCTCAGCAACTGGATTATTTCAATTTAGAACTTTATTTACCTTTCAGGTAAATTATTAGAGTCTGAGCAGACCATTATACCTTATACTTTATGCATTACATTTAATTTGGGTAACTGGAGATGAATGTAGTTGAAAAATCAAACCCACGAATTGTAAACTGTCTAGGTGTACAAAGATTAACAACCTTAATTTGGGCTTGGTAGTTAATTGATAGCTAGAGAAGATACTTTAATACAAACATCAGATAGATTCAGGGGTGGGATTCTACTGGTTCGGCCCAGTTCAGCCGAGGATCATTTGTGAGCAAACCGGTTTGCTCCGACGATCAGCTATTGAGCCCGCCCACCTGCCCCAGCTCTATCCTGACTTTTATTTCCTGGTTTTCAAGCTCAGCTGCTTTGCGCGGCACAGTGGATTGCTGCATGTCAGCTGTTTAACGCATAGGGAGATTGCAGGAGAAGGTCAATAGCAAACCCTCTGTGTGCACGCTCACCAAACCGGTGATTACACCAGTTGAATCACACCCCTGGATAGGCTCTTGCACTGCTTTGGAGACTGACAGCTGCACTTTGCATTAATTGCAATTTCTGGACCTTTTCTCAAGGGCTCCCCCATGTACAAAGAGCATTGTAGTTTTCATAACCAAGATATGGATAACTGCCTATAGATCCAACGGGCTCAGGAAAGATTATGTATTCGTCATAATTGTGCAAACATATTCCTTGCCACAGCTGCCATCTGCAAACCCATGGATCTCTCTCTGCACTTTGTGGGAAAGTTCAACCTCTCCAAAATAGGCTTTGCCTCTAGTTTAGAATCCAGGTTTCCTCTTACAAACATCACCCCCAAGTTCTCTGTATTTAAATAGTTTCTTAATGGACTTCAGCCAACATTCAAAGTGCAGATTGTTTCCCTGGTATTAGAAGCAGGGCTATTATTACCAATACTATATGATAGCATCCTACTCTACATCTCCAAATGAAACTGCTGCCACCACTACCCGCACACCATGGACACAGACACAGTATTTCTTGACATCACAAAGTCCAGATATATTCCTGTGGATAGGCCACATTTCAACATGAAGCACTAGAACCACTGAAAAACACTGCTCTCAAGGCCTAATCCTGCCAGGCAGCCAAGAAAAGCACCATAAACTGCTAAGAGGTTCAAAGAATGCACTGGCCTTTGTTCCCCTGTTCATTTACACTCCCTACCCCATTTGCACCCTAATTATATTTCAATATTGCATGTACATTTCAAAAACGCATGCCAAAAATCATTAGCCAAAAGACGGTCGATTCTGTCATATAGCTATAGGTGCAGACGTAAATATAAGGAGTCTGGATCTCCATTATTGTGTAAAAGTAGTGAGGAAACTCTGAATGAACATAATAATGAAACTGATTGAAATTGGTCCAGTAAATCACATTCCTCCTGCTGCACCAGGAGGTGTGAGGTCAAGTCTTCCAGTGTCACCTAGCTCAAGAACAGAACAATTAACTTGCCTCATAATAGAAAACTCACCTTGTATGGAATAGGGAGAGCTTTTTCCAGTATAATAATAGACTTTTAAGTGTGGGATGAGCCATGGGGGTGCATGGTCAGAATTCAGTATTGCAGGCTCATTCTGCTGACTGCCGGCAGTTCAATTCTCAATGGCTCACGGTTGACTCAGCCTTCTATCCTCAAAAGGTTGATAAAATGAAAACCCAGATTGTTGGGGACAATCTGCTGACTCTGTAAACCGCTTAGGAAGGGGTGTAAAGGTAAATGGTATATAAGTCTAAGTGCTATGTGCTATTGCTAAGCATGTAGGAGGATGTCATGCCTTAGAGGAGGCATTTATCATCTCCCTCATCCATAGGGTCAGTTTCAGCCTGGCCTGCTAACTCATAAAATGAAGGCTTAGGGTCAAATGAGCCAGTGGTGGCCCTTATATCTCATGCAGCAAACTATCTCATGCTCTTTCAGATGACAGAGCTTCAGAATGTGGCATCATCAAAAAAGAATAGAAATAAGAGGCTAAGCATAAATGTAAGCCTGTATTAATGAGCACTGATGGAAGTTTACCAATACTGCCTCGGCAATAAGATTTTGGAAACTTTTTTTTTGCACATTCCTATTGGTAAGTTAGTGTTCTTCTAGTTATATGGCATTCATGTATTATGCCTCCTGCTTTTTTTGTTCAGGAGAAAACCTTGAACTTTCTGCCTTTGGATTAGTTATTTAATATAAGGGAGGTGTAGTCAACCAGTGAGTTACTTTTGTTCCTAGGGAAGTTTAATCATGTTCAAGTTATATTCTTATTTGTATTCTATAAATTATTTCAAAGATATGTGTCAGCGGTGCCACTTTCTTCAAATAAGTGTATATCCAATTAGCATTATAAACCTCAGATTCAAGCAAAAACCATTGTCAATAATATGGATAACATATTAGGAAATGAGTCTGTTAATCTTTCTTCCAGTCCTCAGAATTAATTAATGCCAAGACCTATCTGAAGCTATAATAAAATGCAATTGTGTAATGAATTGAGGTCCAAGTTTCATTCCAATCTAAAGAATGGAGAAATAATAAGGCATGTACATTAAGACAGACCGAGAGACAGACCGAGAGACAGACAGACAGACAGACAGACAGACAGACAGACAGACATGGTAGATAGTGTCAGTGTATAAGAGTTCATGGATTTGAATAGACATGGTAACAGGTCAGCCAATGGGGACTGTTTAGTGACCCAGACAGCTTGAAGCCTGGGCATAGTTTAGCTTGACTGATTTGTATATAAGAGTTATTTTGTCCTTGCAATAGAGCTTTTGTAATATATTGCTTCTGTGCTTATATATCTTCTGTGTTTCTCTGCTTCAGTTCTGGTGGTTCTGATTGCTTCTGTTTCTTGTACTTGTACTTGCTACCACGTTGCAAGAGCTGCATGGGTATTGTATACATGCATCATATTTTATATTATTGTGTATAAACAAGTTTCTTCTATAAATGAATCCTGCTGAATTATTTACTTGTATGCTGTTTGGATTGCTGCAAATTCTGACAAATAGATAGACAGACAGAGAGACAGATATAGAGGAGGGAGAGAGAGAGAAATGTCAAGTAAATTGAGTTACACAATGAAATTCCAAACCAATAAATAACCTTTAAGTATTATTGAAAAGTTTGTGTATTAAACCAACATTCTTTAAATTGTACATTCCTACATGTCATTCAGTAGCTCATGTCTCCCTCCCTGATGACGTTCAGGAAGCTATTAAAGATTTGAGTCTTCTCCCAGGTTTTGAGACAGATTGATGGTTGCTGTCGTGACTCATGTTTGTTCTTTGCTTATTTTTATACAGTATTTGTCTTAGGGCTGCTCATGATTTTCTTTTGTATTTTTAAATTTCGAGGTTATTTTATTTGTGTACCACCCTCTTGCGCTCTTTCCTAAGAAAACAATTTCCCAACTCTAACGTTTGGGCATGGGGGCATGTGTATGTTATCACCTTTGTACTGGCATGATGCTCTCTAAAATTTTAAAATGTGAGAACTTCAACTCTCTAAATTCCCCATCAAAACATGTTGGCTGGAGAATTCTGGGAGCTGAAGTCTATAGTTTGCTGTATAACAGGACTGTCAAACTCCCAGCCCATAGACCGGATGCATCACGTGTTGGCCATGTCCACGCCCGGTTTAGCAAAGGGGGAAAAAGTCCCGATAGATCACATGACACCACTGTGATGACATGAGTTTGACACCCCTGCTGTAGAAGGAGTGGTACCCAGGTGTTAGATATCCTTTGACTTCCATCTTTAATTTGCACCACTCAGTTCTGTAGAATCCTGGGTTCTCATAAGCAGATTTGGGTGTGGAGGCTGCAATCAAAATTGGATATTTCTCCATAAGCTCTCATAAGATGACAGTATATTCTATTGACTCTGAAAACAGCAATATAGCTTAGGTTATGGACTATGTAGTAAATAGCCTAGCTATGTCCTTCAACGTTTTCCTAACATATCCAGTATAGGCTGCCTGAGATGCCTTCCCCCTTTTATCTTGCCTGACAGTAGCATCTGTCTATTATCATTTTCTGCATGTGAAAAGTGAAGCCACATAACATTTTCACCAAACAAAAATATTTATACTCTTTATATTTTCATTTGGGCTCCCCCCCACCCCAATTTTTTTTTTTTAATTGGAATGTCCATCTGTTCAAGTTTCTTTTTTTCCCCTATTTTTATTAACAATAAATTGCTTCCCTTAAGAAAGCTGTATCAACATTTTTAAAGATGGCTACAACTATGCAGAGCAGTGAACAATACGGAGCTGCCAAACGCTAGTTTTATTTTGCAGGTGCTAATTGGATATTTTTATATCTGAAAAGCTTTCAGCCTTTAAAGGAACTGAAATAATTCAGTTGATTTGATTTCACATGAAACATCGTTCACAGTTTTAAGGCAAGATTGATACTTTCTGATAGGCTGATAATAAGCTAATGTGAATCTGTCTGAATATTATTAGGCTGAGGGTGCAAAGTTACACTCTTTTAATTGAAAGCAAGTCTTATGAAGTCAGATTATTCATTAAGAGAACTGTCCTGATGGATTTATATACACTAGATAGAACTCTCATTCAACTTCATGGTTGCCTATGTTGTAAGAGGAAGAGATCAGAGGAAATATATTTCCCTAACATCATAACAAGGCCTTCTAAAATTACCTGAAAAGATGCATATTAAATTATTTTTTAGGAAGAAATGACTTAAGATGGAGAAATTCATCCATGCTTACAGAAAAAGATTAGCAGTCCACCAAATAGATTTGGTAGACTTTTTGGATCACCCTATTAGGAAGGATTTCAAGTTGAACGGTCATTAAGTTTGGACACCACAACATAAAAAAGATGTTGAGGCTCTAGAAAGAGTCCAGAGAGGAGCAGCAAAGATGATTTAGAGCAGTGGTCGCCAACAGGTGAGCCGTGGCCCATTGGTGGTCCGTGAGAAATTTTTGGTGGTCCACAGAGAAATGTCATCCCCAGAGCACCCCCCACAAAGCAATTAATCCAGGCTGCGGGGGAACACAAGGCTGCGCTGCCCACATGGCCCATGGGAACACAAGGGTTGCATCGCTTGCGTTAAGAACAACATAAGGTAACGAGGGGAGGGGGAAAGGGCGGAGGGGGGAACTTGCCTGGCCACCAGGTTGCTTTTTCCTTCTTCTGCTTTTGGCTGCACGCAAGGAAAGCAGCAAAAGTTTTTCTCTCCCTCAAACTCTGCCAGAAATGAGTCTTTGGGACCCTGCAAGGCATCCTGCTCCAAGAGGCTGCACTGGCAAAGACTCAATTCTGGTGGAGTTTGGGGTAAGAGAAATAAAGATTTCTACTGTTTCTGCTGCTTTCCTTGCATGAAGCCTAAGAAGGGAGCTCAAAATCAGGCTAGGAATGTGGCTGCCCTAGAAAGGGTGGGGTTGTGTGAGGGAGAGAGAGAGAAAGAGAAAGAAAATCACCAGCCCTGGAGGTTAGATCAGATCTCTCTTTCCCCCCTCCCTCTGGGAACAAAGCTCAAAAGCAGGCTAGGAATGTGGCTGTCTTGGAGGGTGTGTGTGTGTGTGTGTATGTGTGTGTGTGTGTGTGAGAAAGAGAGAGAGAGAACTTCACCAGCCCTCTGAGGTTAGATCAGATCTCTCTCTCTCTTTCTCCCTCACTCCCTCTCCATCTCCTTCTCCCTCCCACCAACGTAAGCAACCCACATCAGTCAAAATTCACATGAGTGGTCCGCGGTATTTAAAATAATGAGTTTGGTGGTCCCTGAAGTCCAAAAGGTTGGCGAACCCAGATTTAGAGCACTGGAGGCTAAAGCATATGATGAATGGTTGTGGGAACTAGGTATGTCTAATGAAGAGAAGGACTAGGGGTAGGGGTGGGCTTCAAAAATTTTAGCAACAGGTTCTCTGCCTAATTGCTGGGTGGGTATAGCCATGGTGGGCATGGCCTAGTCGGCCTCCTGCACCATGGCATGGGGGGTGTTTTTGCCCTCCCTGGGCTCCAGAGGCTTTCCTCGAGCCTCCCCAGGCTCCGAAGGTTCTCTGGGAGCCAGAAACAGGCCGATTTCCGGCCTTCCTGAACTCCCAGGAGGCCCGTTTTTCACCTTCCTTGAGCCTCCATGCGGGTCCTGCACTTACCTGGGATCCAAAACGGGCCACATGAAGACTCCTGGGAGGGAGGCAGGGGGGGGGGGGCCAACTAGGGGTGGGATTTGGGGATTCTCCGAACTGCACAGAATCTTAGCTAGGGGCTGTTCTGAACCCCCTGCGAATCCCCAGCAGCCCACCCCTGACTAGGGATAATGGCAATCTTCCCGTATTTGAGGGGCTGTCACAGAAGAAGGTCAACCTATTCTCCAAAACACTTGAGGGCAGGACAAGAAGCGATGTGTGAAAGAGAGATTTAACTCGAATTAATAAGAAATTTCCTGACAGTGGGAACAATTAAGCAGTGGAATGACTTGCCTCGAGAAGTTGTGGCTGCTCCATTACTGGAAGCTTTTAAAAAGAGACTGGACAACCATTTGTCCTGAATGATATAGGGTCTCCTGCTTGAATAGGAGATTGGACTAGAGGACCTCCAAGATCCCTTCTCACTCTTGTTATTCTGTATTCTATATTCTGAATGTCTCAACAAGGAAAGTGTGGTATGTTCTTTGGGGATAATAGACATTCAATAGGGACATTTTCCTCAATCCTACCACAAAGCAATGCTATAAATTTCCATGGATTTCAAGGAAGGGTGACTAAGATACCAACATCCATCAGACGTTAACTATATTTTAAAAAAATCTAAATATATGAGACTATCCTTTCATCAGTCCTACAGTATATCAGTGCTTGTCAGTTCTACCTGCCTGTCGACAACATTTTTATTATTATAATAGACAAGCTGATATTGTAAAATAATCTCAAAAGGTGGATAGGAAGAGTTTTATCAAGATAAGTTTCGGAGGGGAAATGGCTTTCATTTTTTTACATTTGAGTCAGGTTCCTTAGGGGAAATAATGACTGAAGACTGAAGATGTACAGTTTTGCTTGAAAAACATATAAACTTCACTCCCCTTTGTCACATCTAGAAATTAAAACAAAGCCAGAAATGTTTCCAGAAGGATGTAAAAAAAAATATTGACTATGCATGGCAGAAGCAAGGCAGATGTATACAATACCCTCACTTGCTTTAACCTTCTAACCACAGTGAGCATAGTATCTTAAACTTTTAGTGTATTAAACACTTTTTAATCATGAAATGACCACTTTGAATGACTCATTCTCTAATATTATTACATGGTCTGCAGGACACCACCCAAAAATTTTTTTTAGCCTTTTAGGAGAGAGATTGAAGGAGTAAAGAAGGCTGAGTCTTCATTGAGAATATACATTTCTCTGTTCCTCATTGGATGCTGGGCTTTAGTGATCATAGAACATAGAATCAGAGCGCTGGAAGGGACCTTGCAGACAGTGGTGGGATTCAACCAGTGTAACAACTGGTTCAGTGAGTGTGTGCTTCATGCACACAGTGTTTGAAAACTACCCATTTTCAGCGCTAAAACTTACCTTCTGCCACAGCCCCAGTGAGTAAAACAGTTGATGTGCAGCAACCTGCTGTCCACGTGAATCAGCTGGCCTACAAAACATAGATATATAGGACAGACTAGGGCAGGGGCGGGTGTGCGGGGCCAACTAATTGTCAGAACTACCGGTTCACCCAAACCGGTCTGTACTGGCTGAATCCCACCCCTGCTTGGACGTTTTCTAGTCCAACCTCCTGCTCAAGTCAGGAGTCTTTATAGAATCCCAGTCAAGTGCTTGTCCAATCCTGTCTATTTTTGAAAACCTCCAGTGAGGGAGTCATTATCATCAAATTATGTTTCTAACACATTTTAAGGAACTTTGCCATAAAAATTTCCCTTCAATATAACAATTCAAGCAAGAAGTTGCAATAGATAACTACCTGAACATCAATCAATTCTTTATTCGATCCACAAAAAGGAACTGATTTTAGTATTTGTTTTTTAATGTCTCGGTTGAGAAACAAGGTCAGAAGATGATCATTTAAATTAGATAAATCGGTGGTCATATCTAAATTGGTCGTGGCATTTTAAGAATAACCTTTTATTTAATGTTCTTGTAAAAATGTGAAGACGATATATTTTTAATACACATACACAGTGTTAATAATGTGAAATTGGAATTTTTAAGTTACACAGGATATTCCCTCAGGCTGTGTATATAGGTTAAGGATGTGATATTAAGATATCACAATCATCACTCTCTGAATATTGATTAGTCCAAATGCTTATATGGAAGGTTATTTTTTTGCAAATATCTCTTTCTAGAATTTTTGCACATATCTCTTTTTAGGTCTGCCTTTCATGAACATTTTGCCCTTTTCCATTCAAAAACGCATTTTCAAAAACTCAAGAAGATGTTATTATTCTTGCTGCTGTTGTACTAAAGCTTTTTCCAACTGTGGCTTTTTCTTATTTTTTCTATATCCACATTGATTTTCATTGTTCCGGTCACTGCTTCTTTAATACGCTGGATATGTCATGTTTTTGGTGTGATTTTGAGTTTCTTGTTACTTTTGACCTTTATATTTACCTTTCTTTTCAAAAGCCAAGCCATTGATAGATAGTCCATGATTGGTAAACAAAAGAACTTAGATTTAATTTCCAGCACTTTGAGGTAAAGCTAAGAAATCTGCAAAAAAAAATCCTAGGCAGAAATTACTTGTAAGAGAGAGCTTGATGGGCCATTCATTTCAATCCGCAATCAATAACATCCTAGCTCCACCATTTTAAAATCACAGGTAATCATTGGCCGTTGGATATCATCATCATACTTTTAAGACTCCCAAAATGGAAGCATAGGCTATTTGGTGGGGGGGGGGGGCGGTCAGTTTGAGAGTTAGTCAGAACTATTTCAGGGAAGGCAAGCACTTGAAGGCTGGACAAGAAGCAATAGATGGAAAATAATCAAGGAGAGAGGCAATCTAGAACTAAGGAGAAATTTCCTGACAGTTAGAACAGTGGAATGACTTGCCTCCAGAAATTGTGTGTGCTTCAGCACTGGGTTTTTTTAAGAGATTGGACAATCATTTATCTGGAATGGTATAGGACCTCCTGCTTAAGCAGGAGGTTGGACTAGAAGACTTCCAACTCTCTTGTTCTAATGCACGCTGCCTTTACTCATGACAGTTTAGGGGCCTTATCATCCTTTTGGCAGTATCGCTACAGGAAAGGGACTAAGGAAATCTCCAAACTCATTTTTATTTCTAGTCTTTACGCTCCGCCATGTGCATAAGCTACCTTTCCAAGGGGGTATATCCAGGGATGGGATACAACAGGGTTAACTACCGGTTCGGGATTTACGAGGTTCAGTGATTTATGATGTGCTTCCTTGCATGCTGGGAGCCACGCGCCTATAAATAGTCATCAGCACGCTGCATGCAGAGAAGCAGGCTTTGAAACAGCCCTCTTTTCCTGCTTTTTAAAACTGCAGCTGTGCCTCGTTCGGCACCTGAAGTTGAAAAAATCAGGAAATAAAGGTCAGGTAAGAGCCCGGGTGGGTGGGTGGGTGGGCAAAAACATCAGCAGACATAGAACCAGTTCTATGTCTGCTGCTCTTCAGAGCTACTGGTTCTACAGAGGTGGTCAGAACTGGTAGAAGCCCACCCCTGGGTGTATCATTATGACAGCCATTCATTTCTTCTCTAGCTTTCTTTCTCTTTTCTGCTTATTAACAATATCTCCATTCTTTAGCAAATTTGGGAAGTTATCAGGAATACTAATTTCTTTTGGCTGGCAGAGGTCTCCAAAGAAAAGAGAGTTTAACATGCCGTGAACAACATTATTTGTACCCAACACAAGTACAAGATTTAACCAGTAAAACTGAATATGAAAACCCTTGCAGAATATAGCAGCAAAACTGCAGGCACAGAAATGTTTTTCCCAGGGTAAACTTGGATTTATTGGTGGGCAACTTGGTTGCTAGATCAAGGGGCATAATCTAGAGCCCAAGCCAGCATGTGGACCACCTCAAAGTCTATTCTAGAACCTCTGCAAACATTGATGCCATATTAAAAATGTTAAGCGTAAGAAAAATTGGAAAATAATTTTTAAGCATAATTTTAATTCCGTTTATGTTTAAAATAAAATTCCAGAATGTTTAATCTTCCTCCTCTTGGGTCTTTTAAAATCATAAGCAAAGACATCCAATAGTAGTAGTAGTAGTAGTAGTAGTAGTAGTAGTAGTAATATTAATAATAATAATAATAATAATAATAATAATAATAATAATAATAATAATA
>NW_020771531.1:0-13301 GCF_900518735.1 Pseudonaja textilis | reverse complement strand
TCAGGCTTCATCACATTCATCAAGAATAAGATACAACACTTAGTGATAGTCATAAACTTAATAAGCATCAAATCATACTCGGAAACAAATAAAATAATAAAAATTGTAAAGATACAAGCAACACGGTTATAATAATAAGTAAGAAGAGATAGGAAACAAGGATGAGAAGAATAATAGTAATACAGTTTTACTAAGTACTTTGACAGTGTTGTGGGAATTAGTTGTTTAGCAGTGTGATAGCATTCAGGGAAAAACTATCCTTGTGTCTAGTTGTTCTGGTGTGCACAGTGCCCTATAGCATCGTTTTGAGGGTGGAAGTTGAAACAATTTATGTCCAGGATGTAGATATTTTTACAGCCCTCTTTTTGACTTGCGCTGTATACAGGTCCTCAAGGGAAGGCAGGTTGGTAGCAATTGTTTTTTCTACAGTTCTAATTATCTGTTGAAGTCTGTGTCTGTCTTGTTTGGTTGCAGAGCCAAACCAGACCGTTACAGAGGTGCAGATGACAGACTCAAGAATTCCTCTGTAGAATTGAATCAGCAGCTCTTTGGGCAGTTTGAGCTTTCTGAGTTGGCGCAGAAAAAGCATTGTTGTGCTTTTTTGATGACATTTTTGATGTTAGATGTCCATTTTAAGTCTTGAGATATGATAGAACCTAGAAACTTGAAGGTCTCTGCTGTTGATACTGTGTTGTCTATTATTGTAAGAGGTGGTAGTATAGGAGGATTTCTCATAAAATCTACCACCATTTTTACAGTTTTGAGTGTATTTAGTTCAAGATTGTTCTGGTTGCACCACAAGGCTAGTTGTTCAGCCTCCCGTCTGTATGCAGATTCATCATTGTCTCAAAACCTGCCGAATATCACCACTGATCTGTATACAATACAGTTTTTCACCTCTTTCAATCCATTCTTTTGCTCTTTCATTTTTTAAAATATTTTCTTTCTGTTACGTTTTGGTTTGGTTTTGTACTAAGAGTCATTTTCATTCTATGAATAAGTCTGAAATAGTATGGTATTAAGCATGATAGTATATTTTTTTAATTATTTTAAAATATTTTACGTAGCATGTTATCTATTTTTAAAAGCTACATGGTAATGTATTAGTACTGTGCAGAATTTCAAAAGGATGGTCTCTTCAACAAAGAATTAAATCTGTTTCTCAATTCAATGAGCACTTTTGTAGAATTAGTTTAATAGTTCAATCACTTAATCACTTAATCAACATAATAATTTAATAATTTAATTGTTACTGGTTGTAATGTTTTTAGTTGTAATGTTGTACTGTTAGTTATAATTAGTTATAACTGTAGTGTAATGTTTGTTTTAACCTAAATATTCCTGGTATTTACCCTTTCAGCCCTCCATTCCATGTTTGGCCCAGCTGCTCGGAGAATACTAGCAGTAGCACATTCCCACAGTGGAGTGCCAGCAGTGCATCACCCTGCCCAAACAGAGTTTCCCCCAATTTATGAGGAAGCCATACATATGAATAGCTTCACAGTGGCTCAAAGTGGAGAAAGAACCCCAGATTTGGAGCTGATGCCAGAGGAGAAACGGACATAAATACTGAGAAAGAAGTCCAGGAAGCACATTCCATAGACAGCCAAGACTCCCAAGTCGGATGATCAGCAAGTCTTCCAAAGAATTAATACCTTCACACAGATATACAGCTACTTCATATGCTCCTGTTTTTCCAGAACCTCATATCATATTTACCAAATCCTCTATTTTTAATACTATAAATCTAAAAATATGTAGAATAAGAAATATATTGCATACAATATACTGATGCACATATATATTTGTTAACAACATGCATCAAGGAACATGTTTGCAGAAGTTTAAAATATGTTTCTGAAGTACATCTATTCTTCTAGATCAGGGGTGTCAAACTGGATTTCTTGGAGGGCTTGATCAGCATTGTAGTTGTTCTCCACGGGCCAGCTGGTGGTGGTGGTGGGAGATGGGATGGATGGCCTCCTGCAGCACCCTGTCAGCCAAAACTAGTTCTAGATCTACTACTTTCACACCTAAAAGGTATTCCAGCATGCATCATTCACTTTCTAAAACAGTTTTAGGGTTTTCACAACAGTTCCCATACAATGTTTTTAGTATAATCCACGGGGCAGCCCTGGATCCAGCAAGGGGCAGCCCTGCCGCCTCAGCCCTGCTCCCACAGGAGATGGCTAGGGCCCAGGGGGCGGGGCTAAGGCAGTGGGGTGGTTCCTTGCACGCTCAGGGCTGCCCTGTGACCATGTTCCAGCCTGGATGTCAGCCATCAAGTTATAGATTAGCAGCCATCAAGTTATAGATTCCTGGGCAATCTGTGCATCCCATTTTTGGCCTTCCTGGCCTCCAGAAGCCTTCTGGCCAAAAATGGACCCATTTTTGGCTTTCCCCCACCTCCAATACTTCTCTGCCTTATCTTCCAGTTTGTCAGATCTATAACAGTAATACTGCCATTCAATTGGGAGAAGGGGGGGCTTTGAATTCGATTCATTACTATTGCTTGTGACAACTGTTACTTTATAATTTGTATCCTGGTGCTGAAGCACCCTGAGATTTTCTTACCTCTTGGGGAATGTAACGAGCCATGTGGGTTGTTTCACTTTGAAAGCCAGCAGAAGATGGCCATGGGAATGTATGTTTATCTGTTTCTCAGAGCAGACAATATAATAACATCTTCACACCTGTGGATTGGCTAAATCCACATCTGGCTAAAGGGAGGGGCTTTAATTCTATTTGTCTTGCCTAAGGATATTCAGACTCTGCTTTGAATGGTTTCTTTTCACTTCTGCTTAATAAAAGATTCCTTTTGAAATACTTCAGTTCACTTACACAGTTCCAGCTTGCGAAGGTAAGTCTAAAACTCGGCCAAAAGTGGGGGGCAAGTGGGCGGACGGGGCAATGTGGGCAGGGCAGCTTTGTGGTCCTGTGTGGACTGGATTATTGGCTTCGGTGGGCCATATCCGGCTCGCAGGCTGTAGTTTGAGAACCCCTGTGTAGAGTGTTACTTTCCTCTTCACTAAATGCCTCTGCCAAGTCTTGGTACTCTCTGGGAATCTGGAGACTTCCCGGCTGCAACTTAAGACTTTTTCGCCCTCTGGCTGACTGACTGATCCTTCCCCCACAGGGCTGGCAGGGGGAAGGGGGCCTAGTGCCAGTTTTATTTTCTGGTAGCCATCTTCCCATGAAATGATGGGTCCCCACTTGTCCAGCCAGGGCAGGCTTGGGATAACTGTTTCAGTCATTTTTGTCACTACCACAAACCGGATGAGCTCTCAGTGGTGACCCATTTCCAATCACATGGGCTTGGTGACAAGGGTAACAGGGGCTCCTTGGATTAGTGACCAAGGGGCCTCATTTGGAATGCCTAGCTTCTGACAGTGAGAGGCTGATCAGGCAACTAGGTGCATCCCATGTCTATGACAACCTCTACCTTACCCTGGACTCCAGTAGTCTTGACTAAATAGTGAATGGACAGATGGCTTTACTTACCATCAGATTGTCTTCAGTGTTGTTGTTGCCCACAGCCAGCAGTGGAGTCTCCCGAGCCAGAGTTCCCCCTCCCTTTCAGGGGAAGGGGGGACTCAATGGTTTGATGGACAAACTTTCTCTTTTCCGTGGTCTTCCATGGCTTTTTGGGCTTGACTGATGCAGGGATCCTTGTTTAAGGGATGGGGACAGTGCCAGGTATTCTGACACTCAATGGCCTGTTGGCCACAGCAAAAGCATTTGATTAATGTTGTTAAGGTCCCCCTGAGCTGCTCTTCCACTTGGCGGGAAATTGATTGCCAAGCTGTCTCCTGGGCTTCCTCTCTGGTGTCTCTTTAGGGTGCCGGGAGCTCAATGTTAATGGCCACCACCATCTGATACCAATCATGGATGTGGTCTGGGATGCCCCTGCAGATGCAATTGTGCAGTTTCTTGTCCAAGCCCTCCTTGAAGAAGTGCACTAAGAGGCACTCAGGCAGCTTCCCAGCTTCCCAGCAAGCCTCTGGAACTCCCTGACATATTCCTTAACTGGGTGGACTCTCTGCCTGATCACCTTAATTTTGGCCTCTGCTTCCTGGCCCAGGGCCATATGCTCAAATCTTTTCCTCAGTTCCTGCAGGAATTCGTTGACATTCCCTAGCTCAGGAGTGCTTTCATCGTGCAGTTGGGTCACCCATTCTGCAGCCTCTCCTTGCAGGTTTTTGGTGATGGCTGTAATTATCTCCTGGTTGCTAGGATAATTTTCCCCCACAGCAGTCAATTTGAGCCCATACCCAATTCAGGTAAAAGACTAGTTTAGCTGGGTTCCCATCAAAAGTAGCTCAGAAGTGTGGTGGACCAAGCTAGTGAAGGACAAGGTGGCAGCAGCTGAGGCTGGGGCAAGCACCCATTGGGCTTGAACCCAGCTTGCCCTGGGTAATAAGCTCACCGGGGAGGCACCTGCCAGCCTGACTGCTGCTGGGGTTATCCTGGCAGGTTAGGCTGAGCTGGAGGTGATGGCAGAGAGCTGGCTGCCTGGATCATAACACGGTAGACCAATGCCAAATGGGGAAACTCAGCTGTGAGCTAAACTGTGCCAATGGGAATAGTGGGAGAGTCACAGCGAGTAGATTGGTCCCCTGAGGGGGGAAACATCAAAGTTGGCAGGTTCAGGGTGGCTCTCATTTGTTCGGTTGATGAGTCTGCCCGATGCCTCAGAGGATCAGCTGGCCAAGCCTCTCTGGCAGTGACCCCAGGATTTGGTGGTGGGCTGTGGTATGGTACCTCCAATCACCAGCTTAACTGAGGTCCAGAGGGACTGTCAATCTTCACTCAAGGATCATTGTCCTGGCCTCCCATGTTGAGGTAATTGGACCCACTCCTACTGGTATGTGGAATGGGTCCTGGCTGCTGACCTCCACCTGGTAGAGCTCCTGAGTGGCCAGCCATTTGGAGTGGACTTTGGATCAGGTGCCCACCTAGCATGCAATTTCTCCCATTGCTTCTTCCACTCGTTGAATCTCCAAGCGGGTCACTGGGCTTTCCAGGGCTTCTCTCCAAGCCCTGCAGGCACCCATGGCCTCTCTGATCTTCCCTTCCATCTTCCCTGAGTCTTCCTGCTGTCCATGAAGACCAAGTAAGCAGCTCTGGCTCAGGACCCTGGAAAGCAGCTCTGGTTGGTGTTTGGGATTTAGGAGAGTCGGTTTAATATCAGGGTTCCAAGTAATAAACCCATAGAAAGCAAAACTCTGAGGCAGGTAGATTCCTCAAAGAATAACTTTATTGGATAAAGCTATTGCACAATATTGGCACATATCTGGTGAAGACTGATTCTGGAGGTTCCTGCAGTTTTCACCTAATTAAAACTAAAATTTTGTCAATTTCTCAAAACAATCAGCAACATGGTCCAATCACAGTGCTGTCTAGTTGCTTGGTGACATTAATCCGCTTTCCTCTGACCAGGTGTTAGAATGTCCTTGGTTTCCAAGAGAAAGTATTTTGTTTTGGCTACAAAATTCCAGCTATCTAAAATCCCTCCTCCCTATCCCTCAGCTCCAGTGTGACAACATGAAGCAGTCAAGATGGCTTTGGTAAGGCAGCTTCAGGGTTGACACTACATGCTGTTGTTGGCTTCTGCTCATCAATAAACAGGGTCCTTCTTTCCAATCAGCGTCCATTTTATTTTTAGCGCCTTTCTCGCAGCTTGGAACCAGACCAGATTTTTCTTCCAACAAAGGCAAAACAGGCAACAATATACACAGTGGATACAACAATGAATGCATTGGCTTCATTCCCCAATCCCATGATTCTGTATTTTGTTGAAGGTATGCTTTCCATGGTGTTCACGTTGATAGCTAATTTTGCAGACTAGGAAAGTGCAGGTAGTGACAAAATAATATTAGAAGAATTAAAGTAATTTGGTAGAAAAACCTCTAGCCTTTGATTATTATTATCTAAGCTAACTTACGGATACCTTAAAGTTTACTTTGAATTACAGCTTGAAAGAAAACTTATAGAATGATGTATCAGTTGTATTTGACTCCAGATAAATTGGCAAGAATGTAAAATGGGACTTCCAACAAATGCTGTAATCAAACTCCAACTATATTTTACCATAAGTGAGTGTTATGCCTCACCTGTATCCACAGATGAGCAATCACAATTCTGAAGTTCCAAAAATATAAGCAACCAAAAAAAACTCCAACCAAGATAACTGCTGAAGTTTTTCCAGTCCTCAGCAGTAATTCTGATATCTGTTTGGCAAACCAGAAGTGCCTATAAATCACAATGCCTCAGAGAATCTTCACAAGACTTTCAGCTCTAACAAGACACTTTGCTTCTGGCAAATTTCTCAAGCCAATCCATTTCCTTTTATCCCCTAAGGGGGCGTGTTAGTCTCATCAATTAATTATCGGCTCGACACCTCCTTCCCAATTGAGATTGATGTCTCAATCTCCGTCTATTTCTCACATCAAGCCAGAATCCTCCTCTCCTGAAACCTCTCGCCCATTTTCCTGGTTATCTGCCACCGGCTGCTGCATAATCAGAGAGGGAGACTCGGGGGAGGTAGAAGACTCTGACAACTCTAATAAATTAGGTTCGTCTCTCATAGCCAAGTCCACTTCCTCATCCTGGCTACCCTCAGAATCACTCAGCAATGCAGGCTCAAATTTCACTGCCAGATCCTCTTCGTTGAAGTTCACATCTGCCAACGGAACAGATTCCAATCCCGGAGTCACAACAAGTGAGGGTCTTGTAAACATGCTAAATCATATTGAATAAATATAGTAATATTATGCAGAAAAGACTTAGAATGCAAATACTAATGAAACATGAAGGATAAATTAACAGAAAAACAATGGAATCTTATTTCTGTACATGGTGATAGCTGCAAATGTTGTATGTGCCAAATAATGGAAATAAAAAGGAATATCAATATCAGTGGAAGTACAGATTTTGAAATTGAATGAGTTGGTAGAGAAAGCAAAATTAACTGGGTTGATTAGAGACAATAGTTTGGACAAGTTTTTTGTTATATATAAATTTTATTGAATTTACAATTAAAAAATAACATAACAACATTACATATGCAACAGAGAGAAAAGAAGAAGAAAGAAAGAAGAGAAAGAGAGAGGAAAAGAAAAAAAAAACGCTCGGTCTTGCGACCGAAAAAGGAGAAAAAGAAGTATAAAAGAGAGAAAAAAAACAAAGAGACGGAAGAAAAAAGAAAATACGTTAAAACCAAACAGATATTCTTTTTGACAGTCTGCAAGATCCAATTCTCCTACCTTACTTTAAATATACACATCTTATCACTATTTATGCTTAAATTACCCATTATTCCTTGAACAGTTTATCTCTGATATAACCAATTATACCACGCATTCCAATTATTATCAAATGCTGAAGACTCTTTATTTTTAAGAGCTATGGTTAAATTGTCCATTTCTGCGCAGTCACATATTTTCTGAATGACCAATTGATCTGTAGGTAAACAGGATGATTTCCAGCACTGGGCAAATGCTAATCTGGCCGCAGTTAGAATATGAATTATTATATATTTCGTCTTTTTAGGAAAATGTTTATCAGAGATCCCTAGTAGGAAGAACTCTGGTTTGTATTCGATTTGTTCTTTGGTTATCTCCTCCAGCCATTTTCTAATTTTTTGCCAGTATTTCTGGGCTTCTTTACAGGTCCACCACATATGAAAGTAGGTTCCCTCTATGTTTTTACATTTCCAACATTTTGGACTAGAGTTTGGGTTCATTTTCGCTAACCTCGAAGGGGATAAGTGCCATCTATATAACATTTTATACATATTTTCTTTGTACGCCGCAGATTTCGTAATCTTAATGATTCTATTCCAGATCTTTTCCCATTCTGTTAATGTAATGCTTCTTCCAATATTCCTACTCCACATTATCATGTTCCCTTTCACTATCTCTTGCTCTAATTCTACCTCCAATAAATATTTATAAAATTTAGAGATATTCTTTTTATTTGATCCTAATAAGATTTTATCTAAGTGTTGTAATTTGCTATAGATTCCAAACTCTTTGATATCTTGTTTGTATCTACTATGGATTTGTATATATAACCACTGATCAATTTTAAATCCCTGTTCCTGTAAGTCCTGTCGAGTTCTTAATTTTCCTAAAGGGTCTAATAAATCTTTATATTTAGTCGTTTTTGTTATATCCAAATTGTTGGGATGAACCATTGCCTCCATTGTTGAAAGCCAAATCGGAATTTTTAAATAATGTTTTTTACATATTTTTTTCCAATTAGTTAATAGTGAATCTCTAATAAGATGTCTATGAAAGTACGCCTGTTTAGTTTTCCCCACATCCCATAGAAATGCGTGCCATCCTCTCTGAAGGTCGTGCCCTTCCAAGACTAGAGTTCTTTTGTTCCATAAATTGACCCAGTCTTTTAACCATAATAAGTTGGCTGCCCAATAATATAATTCCCAGTTTGGAAGCGCTAGCCCACCTCTACTTTTTGCATCTTGTAAGGCCTTAATACTGATTCTAGCTTTTTTCCCTTGCCAAATAAATTTAAGAGTTACCTTATTTATATCATCAAAAAAATTTTTTGGTAATTTTATTGGGATTGTCTGGAATAAGTAAAGGAGTTTTGGTAAGATGTTCATTTTGATTGTGGCAATCCTGCCCAGTAGAGAAAGCTGCAACTTATTCCAAGATTCTAGATCTTTCTTAATTTGCTGTAACAGTTTATCATAATTATTCTCTTTGAGTGATTTACTATGTGGTGTTAACCATATGCCTAAATATTTGACCTTTTTTGTTGCCTGTATCCCCATGGTTTTTTCTAATTCTTTCCTCTGGTTCTCTGTTAGATTTTTAGTCAGTAATTTCGTCTTATTTCTGTTAATCTTTAATCCTGCTACTGAGCCATATTGTTCTAGTTCTTTTATTAGATTATGTCCTTTTTCCATGGGATCCTCTAGGAAGAAAACCATATCGTCTGCAAACGCCTGTAATTTATATTCCTCTGCTTTGACCCTAACTCCTTGGATTTCAGAATTTTGTCTTATCCGCATTAACAATGATTCTAAAGCAAATATAAATAAGAGGGGTGAGAGAGGGCAACCCTGTTTAACGCCCTTTTCAATGCTTAGTGGGCCTGTTTGTTCACCATTAATTAGTATATTGGCTTGTTGGGTATTGTAAATTGTTGTGATAATATTCTCGAATTTAGTGCCCAGATTCATGTTATAGATTTTTTGTATTAAAAAGTGCCAATGTAAGTTATCGAATGCTTTCTCCGCATCTAGAAACATGAGTGTAAATTGTTTCTCTGGATGAGCTTCATAATATTCTAAGACGTCAATAACGGTTCTTAAATTGTTTTTAATTTGGCGGAACGGAAGGAAACCATTTTGGTCTTCATGAATGTATAAATTTAAAACTTGTTTTACTCTATTCGCTATAATTGAGGTAAATAATTTATAATCGGCGTTTAAAAGTGAGATTGGTCTATAATTGTTGATATATCTGGCATCCACATCCTCCTTCGGAATTAACGCAATCAACGCCTCCTTCCATGAGTCTGGCATTTTGGCAGCCAAAAGTACTTCGTTAAACACTTCCAGCATCAGAGGCCCTACTAAATCTATTGTGGCTTTATACAATTCTACTGGAATCCCATCTGGACCAGGGGATTTATTATTACATTGATTTTCCATTGCGGATTTTAACTCAGACCATGTAATATCCTTATTTAGTAATTCTTTGTCTCCTTCCCCTATTGTTTTATCATTCGTATTCTCCAGATAAGTTCTTATTTTATCCTCATTGATTTCTTCTTTTTTATATAATCTTTGAAAATAGTTTAATATAATATCCTTTTTCTTCTCAATCTCATGTTGTGGGATGCCTTTCTCGTCTATTAATTGGTGTATCAATCTCTTTTCTTTTTCTTTTTTAAGTTTATAAGATAGCCATCTTCCTGGTTTATTGGCGTGTTCAAAATAATTTTGTTTGGACCTTCTCAAGCTAACTTCTATTT
The DNA here is from genome assembly GCF_900518735.1 of Pseudonaja textilis. Next base: position 3,293 of record NW_020771531.1, on the reverse strand, counting down.
TATCTTGTTCAATTAAATTCAGCTTATGTTTGGCTAGTATTAACTGATTTTGTAGTCCTTGGATCTTAGGGGTTTTTTGTAATTGTATTTCTAAGTCTTGGATTTGTTGTTGTAACACGTTTTGTTGGGCATAAATTCTCTTGTTTCTCATAGCATTATAGGAAATTGTTGTGCCTCTTATAATTGCTTTCATAGTATCCCAAATGTTCTGTTTTGAAGTTGTTTCATTATTATTATCTTTTAGAAAATAGTTTAGCTCCTCTTTCAGTTTATTAATATACTCTTCTTCGTTTACAATTTGGTTGTTTAGTGTCCATCTTTTTTTATTCGTCTCCTATCTCTCCAAATTAGCTGTATTGGGTTATGATCAGCCCATTCATTCGGTAGGATTTTGATTTCTTTTATTTCATTAGCCAAGTCCAAATCCATCCAAGCCATATCTATTCTGGTCCAAGTCTTATGTGGGTTAGAATACTATGTAAATTGTTTTCCTTCAAGATTCCGTTCCCTCCATAGATCTTTTAAATTTAGCTCTCTCAACATTTCCTTACATGCCGCAGAAAGTTCCCTTTTCCCCTTCTTGTTTTTCCCCATATTACTATGGTCTTTCTGGTAGTCTGCAATGGAGTTAAAATCGCCAATCAAGCAAATGTTTCTTTTTTCAAAGCCTACTATTTTTTGGTGAAGGTGTTTAAAAAATTTCCCCTGGTCATCATTTGGGGCATAGATTGCTACAAGTAAAAATGTGATGTGGTTTATCCAAACTTGTATAACCAGAGTTCTTCCTTCGGGATCCGACCAGATTAATTCTGCCTTTACATCTTGTTTTACGTAAATTGCAATTCCCTTTTTCTTGTGTTTGTCGGCCGGTGCTGTAAAAAGTTTACCTAATTTTGGACAAATTAGATGTCTTTCGTCATTTTTCGAAATATGTGTCTCTTGAAGACATATTATATCTGCGTTATGTTGAATAAGTTTTGAGAATATCCTTTTTCTTTTTGATAATGAATTTAATCCGTTTATATTGATGGAGAGCAACTTCTTCCCCTCCACCATTTATCTACTTCTGCTTAGATTTTTGCCTAGTAATGATTCGGTTCTCTTGTTGTTGTTGTTGTGGGATTTGCTCTTCTCTCCCATGTTGTGGATTATCACTTCCTGAAATTGGAGAAAGTCGTTCCTTTTGGGTTCTGTGATAATATCGGACCTCCTGTGGTCTTGTTTTAGGTTCTTCTTTGGTGGGTTGACTATTCTTATCTGTGAGCTGTTGATGAAAAACTTGGGCCTGTTCTATCGATTCTATTTTGATTTTCCTCTCTTTCCATGTAATTAACATCCCTTCCGGGATTAACCATTTAAAATGGATTCCTTCTTTATTTAAATCATTAGCTAAAAATTTATAATCTTGTCTTATCATCCTCACTCTCTTTGGAATTTGTTTTAAAATCCTAATTTCTCTGCCTTTATATGATATTGTTTCCTCCCTAGACATTTTCAAAATTAAATCCCTCAGACATCTCCTAGAGAAGCGGATATGAATTTCTCTTGGACAGTTGTTACGCCTGGCGTAGCTTGTGCTAACCCTATATACCTCATCAAACTCTTTAATTAGATCATCTTTTTCCTTTCCTAGCCATTCAGCCAATATTTCTGCCATCAAATGTTCCAATTCTTCATTTTTGGCTTCCGCCACATTCTGGAATCTTAAATACGCCATTGCTTTGTCCATCTCGAGGTGGACCAGAGAGTCTTCCGTTTCTCTAAGTACATTTTTAAATTCCTCATCCATCCTTTCAAAGTTAGTCTCCATGCGTGTTGTTCTACTCTCTATATCTTTTATTTTCACTTCGTTTCTCTCCATGGCCTGCTGTAGAGACCCTATCTTACCCTCCACCTTCGATATATCCGCTTTCATTTCAGCCTTCAGTTTCCCCATCTCATCTTTCAATTTGCTTATATCTGCTCTAGTTTCTTTGTGATTTTTAATCATCATTTCTTGCATTTTAGATATAGCTTCCTGCAAGGCTAATATGGAAGTTTGTATATTAATATTGGGGACATTGGGCTGCTTTTCCCCTATTAAAGACTCCTCGATAGTTTTTTGAGATGTTGGTGGGGTGGCTGTCAACGTAGTCGATAGGGTCGGGATAGCCTTCTTTCCTGTTTTTAAGGCCATAGTTGTTGTGGATGTCATCTCTCTAAGTATTTGTTTTTGTTGATGCACAATTTTAAATATATTATCCCAAATCACCATTCAGTATTTGGGTCCTGTACTTGAAAGACTATTCACGTATTTCAATTTTATATCTCACTCCACAGTCTTTTCCCCTATATCATAAATAGATATCTGCAACAATATTCTAGTCTATGTAATAAGAAAATTGGTCAGCAATAGTACATCAATTAACACTTTAAGGGCTTAATCTTAAATGTCATAAGTAGTCTAAATAATTTATAAATAGATTATATCAACAAAGTTTATCCCTTTTTACTATTAATACTTACAACAGTAAACTCTTAACTCTTTGATAATAGTGTATCCTCCTCTTTCCCCCCCACCCCAAGTAAGTAAAATTATGTAAAGTATTTAGGAGATACAATAGGGAGGCAGGGGGCAAGATAATAAGAGAAGGGGTAGAAGAGAGATTACCACAGCTTCAGAAAATCAACAAACAAACAACAAGGAAGTCATCTTAAAGAGAAAATAGTACCCACTTAGTAAACTTAAGTAGTACCACGTAATAAAGAAAGCAAATTGGGTGAGCTAAAGTTCCATCTTCCAGCTAGAGGTTTCTTTTCAGCCTTCCAATCAGCAAATGGTGAAATGTGCTGACTAATCTGCAGTCCCAAAACCGTCTTTCCCAGCCTACTGTTCGCCTCTGCCTTCTTCCTCTTGCTGCTGCTTCTTTCTTTGCTTTCCAACTTTTAAATCCACATACAAATCTTCCAAAGTCCAATATAATGCTCAATTTATCTTCTCCACAATATTAAGTAGATGTAATAGTCATGTTGTGCTCAGATCTGAGGATTCATAAGACTCAATCAATGTCAATATTCTTTCACCTCCATCGCCTCCCTCTTCTCAAATAGAGTCAAAAAGAAAGGTCCAAGAATCAAATAAAGCCCCTCACCAGTTCCGGACCTCCAATCTCCAGGTTTTAGCAATCTCCCTTTTTCCCCAAAGCTTCCCCTTCACAGGGTAAAACTGTGTTTTCCTTCACTCTCCATTATAATCTTTCCATTTTGCCAATTGCTTTTCTGGCCGCTCTCCGCCCGACTTCCAAGAGGTGCTT
>NW_020771530.1:0-13302 GCF_900518735.1 Pseudonaja textilis | reverse complement strand
GTGTGTGCGCTCACCCCAAGGCCGCTTCTACCGGCTGATCGAAGTGGCTGGTGATTGCCCTTGGGGAACTTCCATCACCCGAAAGACAATGCCTAAAGATGGGGGAACTGGGGGCTGAGTGTGGAGGGGAACTGAAGGGACAGGCAGGCCCATCCTGGCAGGGAGGAGCAGAGGAAGGCCCGTATCCCAGGTCCACCGCTTGGAAGTTCTCCCCCTGAACCTCCCTCAGATTCTGCTCTCAGGGCCTGCAGACCAGATCCTGGGTGGCTCCGGGTTCAAGCTGTGGCTTTTCAGGACCAGGTTGATGTGCGATGAGACTCTCTTCTCCTTCAGGAGGTTCCCAGCAGTGTCTGACCGAAGCCAGGTTAGGCCCAGAGGGGAGGAAGCCCCTCCTGGGTCAGGAATGAGCCCACCTGTCAGCCTTCAAGATGATCCCTTCTGCATCTTATGTGCTGCCTTATTTCTTCCTTACTTTGCATCTTTCTTACTGCTCCATCTTTCGGCTGTCATTAGCAACGGGGGGAGGCGGGGAATTGGAAGGGAAGAAAGCTGGAGGTGTTACATTCCTGTAAATAGGAAGGACGGGGGGGAGTATAAATTCCTCTTTTTAAGTTTTGATTTCCATGCCTACTTTTTCTATCCTCTGCGCAGCTGCGAAGTTTTATCAAAATATGTCAAGGTCAATGGACAGTGGCCTCATCACCACCTGAAGATGCCCACATGATCATATGCAAAACTTTTAATTGGAAGAGTCTTTTGAACTCTGGGGGGTGGGAACAATTCCATCCCTTTGTATATGTGATCTGCGTGCCAAAATCTTTAGATTCAGAATCTTCTCTGTAGCTTCCACTTTGAAATTTAGTAAAAGAAGACCTTTGCTCTAACCATTGGAGTCTGAGTGTTTCTTTCTTGGATTTTGAATGGAGCACAGACTGACATTATTCTGAATCTCACCATCAGCCCACCCGGAGAAAATATCAACTTTTCTTCCGAGGGGGTTTCACATCATGTCATCTCCAGCTAGTGATGAAGATGACCAGGGAGCTGTGGGGGGGGGGGGCAGTCGATGATGCTACCGGAGGTGCCAACTGCCGACCTGATAGTCGACCTTACTCTGAAAGAAGTCCCAGCTGAGAGGCCCAGATGGTTGTTGGGTGTTGGATGGAGGGATCCCAAAACCTCCCCACCTCCTGGGATCACTGTAACCCGAAGACATGCGAGGGAGCAGCTGTGGCAAGAAAAGGAAGAGATGGAAACCATGTTAGATCAAGCCAGACAACTCCTCAAGGATGCCTTTGAGAAGCCTCGCATAGCTCCAAGGTACGAGGGGGAAGGGGGAGCGAGTTCAGCCAGGGGAAGTCGGGCTGCCCCCACCCACCCCAGTCCAGCCTACACCAGCACGGCAGCCGGCTGCTGCCCCGGGGCCCCCAGCGGGAGGTGTGGTCCCTGGAAGATGCACAGCCCTCAACCTGCCTCTGTTAGACATGAAGTTTGGGAGGAATCCCAAGGATTTGGGTTTCTTCCTGGCACAAGTCGGGAGCTATATGGAGGGAATTTACTTCTGAAGCAGCCAAAGTGAGATGTATTACCAGGGCCCTGGAGGGGATAGCGGCAGAGTGGATGGTGACTTTGTATAATGACAACTCCCTCCAACTGCGGAATCTCAATGTCTTCATGACTGCATTGAGGAGGAGGTTTGAGGACCCCTTGGCAGAGAGAAAGGCTAGGATCAGAATAAAAACCATAAATCAAGGGGGGAGATCAGTTGCGGACTACACCCAAGAGTTCCAACAGCTGGCATGCCACATCCGAGGCTGGTCTCAGGGGGCCCTGATAGAAGTCTGCAAAGATGGCCTAAATGAAGATATATACAACATGTGCATCTCCAGAAGGGATCCAGATGATCTGCAACTGTGGTACTTGCTAGCGGAAGAAGTGGAAATAGATCTGACCCGAAGCAGACGCAGAGGAGGCCCTGTATGGAGCAAACCGCTCTCCCTGCATCTCCGAGAGGCCCCAAAACCTCGGAAGGGAGGAGTGATGGCAAGACCCAAATCCACTGCCTGTTTTTGATGCGGCAAGGAGGGCCACTGGATTGCAGATTGCAAGGTCAAGCTGGATCCAAAGGGAGCGCCGAAGGCAGGGAGGAAGCCCGAAAACCCCCCAACCAAGCCACACAAAACTGGGTTAAAGACAGGGGAGGTTCTAGAGGTTGCCCCTCTGGCAGGAGAGGAGCTGGGACCTCCGACTTTCCTCAATGAGAGTGAAACTGACTCGGAAGACGACGTCCCGGTAAGTCCTAACAAGGGGCCCATGACCACCCCAATAAAATTAAGGGTGCTCACTTCAGAGTCTGAAGGGAAGATGTTGGCCTTACTAGACTCTGGGTGCACGAGGTGCGTAATCAGCATGAAAATAGTTAAGGAGATTGGCATCAGACTGAGAACTTTAAAAACGCCCATATCCTTTTGCCAACTGGATGGATCAGTGTCGGGAGGTTGTCCTGCACGTTTTATAATGGAACCCCTAGAGATGACCATGGGTAACCTTGGCGAGACCCTGTTCTTTATTGTGGCCCCTGGGATGGAACAGCCTTTAATATTGGGACTGCCCTGGCTCTGAAAGTGGAATCCCCATGTGAATTGGAGGAAAGGGTGGATATGGATTTGCACCGATAGGCAGCCAGAAAAGGAGGAGCGATCCCATCTGAAGCTTCACCGCAGGTGCCGAGAGTTTGGAGGGGGAGGGGAAAATCCTGAAGGAATATTGGGACTTGAGAGAGGTGTTTAGCGAAAAGGCTTCGGATGAGCTCCCCCCTCATCGGTCAACCGATTGTAGCATTGAATTTATATCCGGGGTGACGCTCCCGAAACCAAAACTGTATTCAATGACGCCAAGGGAATTGGAGGAGTTGAGATCGTTTATCGATAAAAATTTGAAACATGGTTTTATTGAACCCGCTAGACCTCGAGTGGTGGCCCCAGGGTTGTTCTGTTAAAAGAAAGATGGCTCCAAACGCTTGGTGGTTGACTACCGAAACTTAAACGCAGTTTCCGTGGAGAATGTGTACCCCCTCCCCCTGATGAAGGACATGTTAGCCCACCTGGCCAAAGGAAAGATTTTCAAAAAGTTGGACCTGAGGGAGGCGTATTACCGAATCCGAATCAAAGAAGGAGACGAGTGGAAAACTGCATTTAATTGCCCGATGGGTTGTTTCCAGTTCAATGTTCTCCCTTTTGGCCTACAGGGGGCTCCAGCCGTTTTCATGCAAATGATCAATCAGGTGCTCCACGAACATTTATACAAGGGGGTTTTGGTTTACCTTGATGATATCCTTATCTACACGGAGACTAGAGATGAACATGTGAATCTGGTGCGCTCAGTGCTGCACAAACTGCGAGCTTCCAAATTGTATGCTAAACTGTCCAAATGTGAGTTCCATCAAGAGAAAATGGACTACCTTGGATATCGCATTTCGCATGAGGGCATTGAGATGGACCCAGAGAAGATGTGAGCTGTATTGGACTGCCCCCCGCCCCCCGAGGACCCGAAAGCAGCTTCAAAGTTTCTTAGGATTTGCTAACTTTTACCGGCAATTCATCCCGTCTTTCGCTAAAATAGCAATGCCTATCACCAATCTCTTAAAGACAAAGGGGGAAACGAAACCAAAGCCCAGCCAACCATTGAATTGGTCCATGGAATGCCAAGCTGTTTTGAAAAGCTAAAGTGGCTGTTCGCTGCAGAACCAGTGTTGAAACACCCAGATATGGATGCCCCTTTCGTGATCCAGCCGATGCGAGTGATGTGGCTGTTGGGGCGGTCTTACTTCAATTAAACAAAAAGGGAACACTACAACCTTGCGCATACACCTTCTGTAAGTTGATAGATACTGAGAGGAGATTGGCCATCTATGAGAAGGAGGCTTTTGCGGTTCGTTGGGCTCTTCTAACCTGGAGACATTTCCTGGAAGGTGCGAAACATCCTTTTGAAGTATGGAATGACCAAAAGAATCTGGAGGCCTTAAAAACACCTTGAAAGTTATCTCCTAAGCAAGTTAGGTGGGTCCAGTATTTCAAACGATTCAACTTCTCTTTGAAGTACATCCTGGGAGGAAAACATTTTATGGCAGATGGTTTATCTAGAATGCCTCAATACAATACTGTTCATCAAGAAGTGATAAGGCCGATCATGTCAACCACCCAGCTGGCTGCCCCGGTGATCACCAGAGTGCAAAAGAAGAAGCAAGAGGCGGAGCTGTCCAATGACATGATGGAACGATTTAAGAAAGCGTTGAGAACTGATGAGTGGTTCCTGGCGAATGCGAATAACTGCACCGTTAGAGATGGTTTGGCCTGGGTGAGAGCGAAATTGTACATACCACAGATTTTGAGAAGCCAAGTGTTACAACACACCCATGATTCCAGGGCGGCTGGTCATTTTGGTTTCATGAAGACCCTACACCTGGTTAAGCGGCAGTTCTGGTGGCCCTCACTAAAAAAGGACATTGAGACTTATGTAGCTAGCTTCCCAGTTTGGAAAATCCCCTTCAAGGAGGCACACCTGATGCAGGAAGACCTCAAGGCCTACTGCCTCGCCCTGCAGAGGAAGGTGGAGGCCTGGTGGGCGCGGCCCCCTGGAGGAGGCAGCCCCGGCCAAGGCGCCCCCCAGGATGGAGAGGTGGGATGGTGGCTGGACCAGGAGGGTCGCCCCTGAGCCAGGTATGGCGGCAGGGGAGGGCGGGGAATCTGTGGGGAGAGCAAGGGAGAAAGGTTGGTTGGGGGGGAGGCTGTGGGCAGCAGTCAAGGGGAGCCTGCTGGGCCTGATGGTCGGGGTCCAGCCGTAGCCACTTAAAGGCCTGTGGACCGGCGGTGGGACTGAAAATGTGTTACTAGCAGTTCTGTCGGTGTGGCCTGCTGGTGGGGGTGCAGGGGAAGCATATACTGCAAAATCCCCCTTCCCTCCCCACCCACTGACCTGCTTTCCAGCTCCGTTCTCCTCTGCAGGGTGACCAAAGGAGACCCAGCCGGGAGTCAGTGGGACGCAGAGCCAGTCAGAGGTGGCTTTCTGAACTGCTCAAATGTTCCACTCACCATTCTCCAGAACTGGTCAGAACCTGCTGAATACACCACTTCTGCTGTGGACTTCAACTCCCAGAATTCCATAGCCAGCTGTGGTGGCCGGGGAATTCTGGGACTTGGAAGCCCACAGGTCTCCCAAGTGGTCATGGTGGGGCTCCAAAGAGGTGGGGATGCCCCAGGTCTCCCTCGGCTGAGAGACAGAGAGAGAGCAGCAGGCTGGCATTGCTCGGTGAGACTCCCACGGGCACCACGTTGGCTGCCTCCATCCTGGGTGGTGCCTGGCTTTGCGGAGGACCAGCACCCACCCCCCAGCTGAATCCATGGGTCCCTCCCCCTCTGGGGCTCCCCGCTCAGGATCCCATTCCTCCTCCTCGCCCTGCTGCAAACGGGGCTCCTTCCCTGGATGGAGGAAGCCCTGCGTTTGGGGTGAGATCTCCCTGACTCAGCCCTCCCCACCCTCAGCTGTGCTGGTGGTGATGGAGGAGTGGGAGAAAACTTCCCCCTCCTCACCCCCAGGCCATTCTTCACAGCTTTCCTTTCGTCTTTCTCCTTTTCCCTGGGCCTGTTGGGTGCCCTCTTGGACGAGCCCTCTGTTCTGTGGAGCCAAGCAGCCAGTGGCCAGAGGGAGGGTGGGAGCTCCAGAGCCCGGCCTGGTAGCTGTCCATGTGTCTGTCTGCTCACCTGCTGGCCTTCCTTCTCTCCAAGCTAACGGGGGGAACCTTCTCTTCAAGCAGCCGCTGCACCTGGGGATGCTGAAGTTGGAGGAACCAAGCAGCCGGGCCTTTCCTCTCTGGCTCTCCCGGTGACACCTGGGGCGCCAAAGTAAGAGGCCCGTCCTGGGACAGTAGGGGAGGGAGCGAGGGGGGACTTCTGGGACCGTTCACCCAAAGGGTCCTTAGCTTTCATTTCCCCAAGCGCTTCCTACCCCCTAGTTCTTTTTCCTTCAGCCCTGAGATGACCACCGGCCCTCACGGCCTGAGGCTGCTACTCAGGGTTTAGTTTCTGGCTCTGGGACGCAAGTGAGAAGCCGCAGGGTGTCTTTTGTGGTCCATTTTTCAGTCCCCCAACCGGAGAAGCGGCACCCGCTGTTGGGGCTGGGCGCTTCCAGTATTTGGCGCTGCAAGCGATCCCGCACTCCCATTTCCAGCAGAGGAAGGACTGGTACGAGAACACCGACCAGGACCTGCCCGATTACGTGGTGCAGAGGCTGTGAGTAACCCTTTGGGGTTGCGGGGGGGGGCTGAACTGTGCTGGGCTGCAGCTTGGAAGGGGCAGTGAGGAAATGGCAAAGAAAAGCGGGGCGAAAGCCTCTGATGTTTCATGGGGAGAAATATAAGAAAAATAGACGTGTCCGATCGCTCAGCCTTTTGTTCTGCTCCCAACATCTCTGTCTGCTGGAGTTTTTGGGGTTCTGAACAAAATCCGGGTTCCCTGGCTTTCCACCCTCCTTGCAGCATCTTGGGGACTATAGAAATAGTGTTGTTTTTAAATACCTCCATGGAGATTTTCAGTCCTCCAGGCCTCCCATGCTTCTCCCAAGGGTGCTTTTTCAAGAGGAATCTGCCACCTCCCGAAAAGGCACCACCACCACCACCACCACCACAGTCCATCCATCTGGCCGCCATGGTGGCTGCCGTGCCCATGTTTTTGCCAGTCCTGCTGAAGGCCGGTCGTCTTTCCACTCCACCCCGCAGGGTCCATGCCATCTTCCCCACTCCTGACTTGGCCCTCCTGAAGGATCACCAGGTGGAGAAGGTGGTGTCCTACGCCAAGAAGGTGGAAGGGGACGTCTACCAGTCGACCAACCACTGGGTAGGTGGCCAGGCTCTCCTCCTCCTCCTCACCGGGAAGGAGGCCCCTTCTCCCACGCTCCTGCCCAGCCGGGGCTCCCCACCCGGGACTGACCAGCCAGACCTGGGCTTCAGGTGGTTTCTCTCTGCCTGGACCTTGGAAGGGTCTCCCCACCCAGCCTTGTGCCCCCCCCCCCGGCAACCTCACCCCCCGCCTCCAAGGGGAAGGACCCCAGACAGAGGCCTCCAGGGACCCCTCTCGAGCTGGAAGGGGGGGCGATCTTGGGTGCTCTTTAAGAGCTGAGCTACTGAAGGCTCTGCTGAGGCCCAGGGAGGAGACAGCCATTGGCACAGCTCTAGACTTGCAACAGTCTGTTTAGTGACCGGTCGAAGTTACAGCGGCAGTAGAAAAAAAAAGGGACGTGACTGTTTTTCACAGTTACGACCGTTGCCGCATCCCCTTGGTCACGTGGTCAGCACCAAGGCCCTTGGGAAATAACTCGCATTTATGATGACTGTAGCGTTCGGGGGGAGGGTGTCACCTGATCTCCAGGCAAGCAAAGGCAATGGGGAAACCCAGATTGAACGACCGTGGCACTAACTTAACTGCAGTGATTCACTTAACAACTGTGCCAGGAAAGGTTACAGAACAAGGCGAAATCCACTTACCCGTCACCCGGTCCTTCAGGGCTCACCCGGGATGGCCGAGGGCTCCTTTCCCTGCTGTCCCCTGCCTGGCCCAGCGGACGCAGCTGCCTGCCCTCTCCCTTCCACTGCCCTCCTTCCCAGCCTGGGACGCGGAAGGGGAGGACAGAGGCTCCGCCTTCCTCCCCTCCTCCCAGTTGCTCCTCCGCTGATTCGGTGGCTGCAACTCTTCTGGCACCACCTTTGGGTGAGAAGTTCCCGCCTGGCTCTGAGGTGGAACCGTCGTTGCTTCCCAGGACATGTATTGCTGCCTCATTATGGTGAAGCTCTTCAAAATAGAGAAGGAACTGAGGGAGAAGAGGGCCCTCCGGGGCCACAAGCAAGGCATCGCGGATGCCCAGGCCTCGCCCAGGGGACCAGCCCAGCCTGCGGTGCCTCTCGGTAAGTTCTTCGCAGGGAAGCCAGGGGAAACGGGAAGACCTCTGGGTCTGGGCGTGTCTCGGGAACCGGGGGGACTCGTTGCCTGCTTTTTCTCCTCTGGAGAAGTGCCCTCCTCACTTGGGTAGATGCCAGCTTGCTATGGACTGTGGGGAGGGGGAGGGAGCTGCCCGGGAACCCGTTGTACTTTCCTGAGGCATCAGCTGATTGTCCCAAGACCAGGGGCCGGGAAGTGGAATGCAACGGCCCCTCCTGATCTACCGAAACCATTCGTTCGAACATAACTGGGCAGTAGAGAGATGACGGGGGAGAGGAACGAGGAAGGGAAAGTTATCGGGGGGAACTTTCGGGTGCAGATTTTTAGTTCTGGCTTTGCTGCATTGTATCCCCTCATCTCTCAGTAAAAGTTTATCTCTTGCCCAGCCGGAGTCGAGGGTGTCTCTTTCCTAAGAACCCAGGTTGGGGCAGGCATGACATCAACTTTGGCCGCTGCTCGAGAAGAATTTCTCCCCTGTCAAAAGAGCCGGGTTTTGTGAGAGGTGGGCTTCCTCTCGCCAACGTTGGGCAGGGCCTCCTGGTTGCAGCTGCTACATGTTGCTGACAGCTCCCTGAAAGTTGGCAGGAAGAGCAGGCCACCCTTGGGGGCAGCTTCCTGGTCCTGGTGTGGAAGACGGGTCCTTCCCTCGGCCGGGATGCTTTCTGGGGTTTTGTGTCCACTGGCTGGGGTGTAACGGTTGCTTCCACACGCACCCCAAATAAAACGTTTCTCTGGAGGAGGTCAGTTGGCTTCCGCCCGTTGCTTCTTTGGGTTGCCCTGGGTCACAGCTGTCTTTCAAAGGTCCTGGATGTTCAAGGATGGTTGATTGACAGGCTGGACCAGTTCAAGGCAAGAGACGGGCAGCTGTCTCTTTGAATGGTCGCTTGTCCCTCTGTTTTAGCTGGGCCTCTGGGACGATGGCTTCTCCGGGCTGCTTTGGGCTTCATCGGTGGCTTTCTGAGCAGTTGTGGTTCTGCCAGTTGTGAAGAGTCTTCCATCACAGCGTCTTCCTTGCCTCCGGTCCAGCTGGCCGCAGGCTCTGCCTTTTGGCTAACAGAGGCCGTTTTTAACAAAACGGCCTCGTTTCAGGCGGCATTTTTTTGCTCTGTGGAGTCCGGCAGGGAACCGGGCGTTACGAAGCCTTCACTTCTCTGTTGTGCTTGCTTTGCTGATCCGTTGTGTGTGTCCAAAATGTCCTTACTGGGGTTGGAAAACTCCAGGTTGCATTCCTGCGCGTGTGTGTATGTGTCTTGGTCAGAATGAGGGCCATTGCAGTGTTAGGGGCTTTTCCGCCTCCCTTCCCAGCTTCTCAAAGGAAGGATTTTGGTCTGCCGTTTTTTGTGGTGGTGGTGGTGGTGAGTTTGGAGAGGAGAGCCTTGGTTTTATCTCTGTTGCTGCTCTTTAATTTTTCCCTCCAACCTCCCAACTCAACATGGCGGCTAATTCGGCCGCCGGATTGCAGCTTCAGGAGCAAAACCCTCGTCTGCTGATGTCTGGCTTGTGAAGTGACCGACTCTGGATTCCCCGCAGGGAAGTTCTGTCCCCGAGGGAGGAGAAACACCCCCCCTTTTGTTCCACTGCCAGATTCGATTCTTGGCCAGATCAGGGCTGGGTCTGGCAGATCTCCCGGATCAGGGCTGGGTGTGTTTTGTGCCCTTTCCCGCCCTGTAGGGGATCCACCCTGCCAGGCCAACAACCTCTTGGTTGTTTCCGGGAGCGTTCATTCTGGCCTCCCTGAATGCCACTTGCCGTCTTTCCTCCTCTTCTCCTTCGGGTGCTCCCTCCCCCACCCTGGCTGGGAGCTGTTCTCGGCCTTCCCCCCAGGCTGCCTTGGATCGTGGCCCCGGGGGGGGGCCCTTCGGCTATTAGGCCCCTTTCTGGCCAGGGTTCCCTGAGGCAGCCCAAGCCCCTGTTTCCAGCATCCCTTGTCCAGACTTTAACCTTGACACCCTAACATGGCCAGCGTCCTTGTCTCCTTCCCTGACAGGCGGGGGAGCTGCATTCCCCGGAGCCCCAAGAGGCGAATCTTCTCCCCCTTCACTTGTGGGGTGGTGGAAATAAAGAATGCCTGGATTGGTGTTTTCAGTCGTGGACGGATTTTCAGTGGCTCTTCTTGTGCGCCGCCCAGAATTGCCTTCTGTGAGATGGGCAGGAACATCCGTGGGATATAATCAGTGGACAAATACAAGGGGAATGCTCTCTGCGGCTGCCTTCCAGTGATTCTGGTCCTGTATCCCTTCTCCTCCTCCAGATGGCCCGTTTTAAGCATATGAGGTTTATTCTTTCCAAGGTCTGAGTGTTTACTGACCGCTCAGAAGCCAATTGAGCTGGACAGCTGGTCTCTTTCCTCTCAGGGCTTCGGCGGCCATGATGAAATCTCCTTTTCTGAACAGTCCAAAGACACCCTTGTCCCCCAGCCTGGTCCTGAGAGGCCCTTCCTGTCCCTCGTGCCTGGGGCACCTCCCAGCTCTCCCCCCCCCCCCCAAAGGCCATGTGGGTTCGGGTTAGTCCCTTGGGATGCTCCCCACAGGCGATCCCTTCAAATTACAAGACTATTTTCCATTAAGGGAGCCTCTGCGGGCGGAAGGCAGAGGTGGCGTTCAGCAGGTTCTGAGCAGTTCTGGAGAACCAGTAGCGGAAATTTGGAGTAGTTTGGAGAACTGGGGGTAACCTTCCCCCAGGAGCGGGGAGGGAATGGAGATTTTGCAGTATCCTTCCCCTGCCACGCCCACCAAGCCACGCCCACAGAACCAATAGTAAAAAAAATTTGAATCCGACCCCTGGGTGGAAGCAAGTTGGCTTTGATGATCCTCCAGGGTTAGGGTGAGGGCAAGTTGCGGGAACTGAGAAGCCCTTTCGAGCCAGGCTAATGAGCAAAACCCTCCTGACCGAGTTTGGCCAAGATGCAAGGCTTTTCTTAACCTGGTCAGTTTTCTACTCGGATGACTTTGTCTTTCAGCAGAAACACAGTTGAAGAGGCTGAAGAGGGTTGTGTGTTTTTATTGCAGGCAGTCAGCTGGCCACCCCGGAAGTGCCTCCGAGCCCCACCTAGGACCCCCCAGGTATACTTGCTTTCCCTTTCGCTATTTGTAGCCAGCCTTCCCATCTCGCGGCGGCAGCTTTTCCTAACCCCAAGAACCCCGACAGGGAAGCCAACTCGGACGGGAGAGGCTGAAGCGATGGAGCCGTTTCCCACCATCGCTCCAGCAAAGGATTCGGCTTCTTCTGTTCGGCCCAGCCAAAGTGGGGCCAGGGCGGGGAGCCTCGGTCGCCCGACTGGCTCTGGGGCGATGCCCGGGAGTCTCTGCAGGCGCAGCCCCCTGCCTCCCTTCCCCAGTTGGACGGGCAATTTGGGGAAGTCCAAAAGGTTTCTCTCTGCGGGTGGCGTCAAGCTAGCCTTCCCTTGAGCCTTTGCGAGTTTCCCTGCTTCTTGCGGGAGGGCAGTTTTTCTGTCTTTGCTTAACCCAGATTTGGAGTTTAGGGTGTCGTGTGAAGCCGTTGGTTTCACTGCCAGGGGTGACTCTCACGGCCAGAGTTGGGGCTGGGAGCCCATGGCGTTCAGACGCAGCCGGCTGAGCTGTCCTGGGGTACCTTTTGCAGGTGTCCCTCCGCTGAACCCCATGTCCATTTGGACCATCCAGACCTCTCCCGTTTCGCTGGACCCCCTGGCGGCCCCCCAGACAAGCCCGCCTGCTCAGACCCACGGCGAGGAAGCGGCTCCGGCGGTTGGTTCCCCCTCCCCCCAGCCCTTCACTGCACCCAGATGGTGCACTGTGTGGATCTCACCCTGTTCAGATGTTCATAGCGTGACTCTCCGAGGCGGGCAGGGCAAATACACTGCGCGGGGGAGGACTCACTCCTGCAGAATCGGTTTGCAGCTGTGCCGATCCTAAACGGGGAGGAAGAGTCCTTTTCCCGCTCCCATGTCTGGGTGGGAAAATTCCTGTGTGGTGGGTTCAGGTCTGGAGAAGCCGCTGGCCCTCATCTTGGGTCCGTTCCCCTTTCGCCTCGGAGTCGGTGCCCCTCGCACCCCAGTCTTGTAGCCTGATGGTCCATCTTGTTTGCTAGGTGCCCGCCAGTTCCCCTTGGCTGCCTCAGCCCCAAAGTGCAACAAGGGCCTCTTTGGGCACCTTCCCGAGCCCTCCACCGGCCCCCGGCCAGTTCCTTCCCCCGCATCTGTTTCCTGCCCCCCTTGGAGCTCTGGACGCCAGCCTGGGCATCCTGGGGGAATCGGCTCCACAGGACGGAGGAGCCCAGGTAGGCCTGGAGGGCTGTGTGTGTGTGTTTGTGTGCTCCGTTTCCCTTGCCCACTTGCGGGGAAATTGAAGGTTTTAGCTGGCAAAGGTTTTCGTATTCGGAGGGTGTGTGTGTGTGCGTGTGTGTGTGTGTGTTCCCTGAGAGGTCGCGAGGGGCCCCTTCTCTCCTGCCCCTTCCTGGGCCCTTGTGGGCAGCAGAATCGTTGGCCACCTGATGCCACAACCCCCTACAGGGGGGCCCAGCCTGCCAGTTGTGGCTGCTCCTGCATGCGCTGTGACTGGTACTGAAGACTTGGGGGGACTCAGCTTGCCCCCCCCTCCTTCGGTCGGGGCGGGGGCCCTTTGCAAAGAGGGGCCCCTGGTGGGGTTTGATGAGTTTCTGGATGCTCCGCTGATGGTTCTTCCTCCCAGCAGGGCCAGGACCCAGGCTCCCCCCCACTCTCACTCTGTGCCCGCCGTGACCCTTCTGCCTCCTCACGCCTTGCCAGGGGCCCAGAGTCAAAGTGCATCCTTGGGGCCGATGGCGTCGGCGGCAGCAGCAGTGGGCCTGAGCCTGGAGTCTCCTTCCCAGCAGCAGCCCCACCCACCCTGCCCGAAGTCAGCCCCGGGCCCTGGCACCCTGGTGAGTGGGGCCTCTTGAGTCGGCCTCTCAGCAAGAGCCCCAAAATGGTGCCAGGAAGGTTTCTGGACTGCTTCTTCCACCGGGTGGGGGGTGGGGGTGGGGGAATATTGGCCCCACCCCTTTTTCGCTGCCTTTTCTGCTTCGGCTGTTGTGCCAAAGGGTCCTTGCAAAAGCCCAGTTGTGGCTGTTCTGGACGCCTCTGCCTGAGGAGGGAAGCCACCAGGGGGGGCGGGGGATGAAGCCCCCAGGTCGAGAGGGGCTTCCTGTTTGCCAGGAATTCCGCGGAGAAGCTCCTCGTTTTGCCTCAGCTCCCTTCCTGGACTGCCATGGCTGACTTTCCTTTCCACCAGGGGGACCCCCACTTTGGGACCAGAGAGGCTGCCTCCCATGGGCTGCTAGGTAAGTTGAGCGGGTCCTTCCATGCCTCCCCAGTCTT
>NW_020771528.1:0-13303 GCF_900518735.1 Pseudonaja textilis | reverse complement strand
AGTTTTCATCTTTTGCATGAAGAGAAGTCAGTTAAAAAAAAAAAAAAAGCTTATCCTTGTGCAATGTTCAAGGTTATTTGGGAAATGGGGGGTGGGGCTCATCTAAAATCTGGGAGCTCTTTGAATCCGCATCTTACTTCTGAGCTACTGTTTTCTCTCATCGAAAAGAGGACAGATACTGTTGAAAAGCTGATTGGGAGCAGAAGTCTTGAACGAGCGATTTTCAACCTCTCACCTCAAAGCGGGGAAATGAGCCTTGAAAATTTGCAATGTGGCATTTCGTAGGATTTAAGGAGGCATTTATGGTTTTGCAACCACAACTTTATTGCCTCAGGGTTCAGCATCTTTTTCATGTGCTGGGCAAAAAGCATACAGTAGGACCTTGCTTAAGACACCAAAGTATAAAGGTGCCCACAGTGCCTTGCCTTCTGAATCATTCTAAAGATGCAAAACTTTGCATCACCAGCAGATGGCACCATCAATGTGGCCTAGGGCAGAGTTCCCCAATCTTTCTGTGTAAGCAGCCCAGATGAGGGGGATGGACAGACACCTTTACGTTCATATGTGCAGCAATGCTAGCATGAGTGGAGGTGTGTGTGCACACTGGCCAGCCACTCATGCGGTCCAGTGGCCAAAAGGCCATGGTCTGGTAGTGGGATACAGTCCACAGGATGGTGACCCCTGGTGGGATTCAGCCAGTTCAGACCGGTTCAGGCGAACTGGATGTTAAATTTACATCTGGTTCACGGAAATGGTAATTGAACTGACCAGCTGGCCCCGCCCACCCCACCCTGCCTCAGGAGTCTCCACACAGCCCATTTTGGATGCAGGTAAGTACAGCGTCTGCACAGAGGCTCTGGGAGGATGAAAAATGTCAGGAAACAGGCCTGTCTCTGGCTTCCGGACGGCCTCCATACTCCAGGGGAGGCCATTTTTGCCCTCCCAGAGGCCTGAGAGAAGCCTCTGGACCCCAAGGAAGGTGAAAACAGCCCTCCCAGAAGTTCTGTTAGGCCACGAGAACTGGTTGTTGGGATTTTAGAATCCCAGCCCTGTCCCTGGTCTAGGGAAACCACATATCTTCAGCTGGCACTGAATAACATAGTGCTAAACGAAACAAAACAAAAACCTAATATAAACAAAAATTTAGCCATTCAAATATCTCAATAATTTGCATGGAAGAAAAGCTACGGTCTTGCAAGCCTTTCTCCATAGAGAATAATAATTTCAGAGGGAAGATCCAAATTAAGACAAAGGGCCAGATGAAGAAAGTTTGAAGAGTTTCAAGCAATAACATTGTTATAAGATTGAAAAAAAAGAGAGCTAGACTCTAGGCAATTCTATCTTAATTATGCTAGATATCATTTGAACTGGAGAATTGCTTTGACAGGCTTTCAAGATTAATGTCATGCCCTGTGAGTCTGGCCAACTCAGAAAATAAGAACCACTTAGATTTCAGGAAAGACCTTTATTGCTAGTAGATAATGTAACTGAATCTTGAATTCCTACCAAAGCAATTGTCCCACTTGACTTACGCCTACCCTAATTAAGGCAGAGTTACCTTGATTAAAGTCTATTTCCCAGAAAGTCGGGTTGGTTTCTTTGTCAGGGTTTTTTTTTCTCCTCCAAATTCCCAGACATCTTATCACATATATTTGTTTAATAATTGTATTTTGTTGTTTCTAATTTTTCTTCTTCCTTTGGAAAAAAACACTAATGTTTTCCTAAGCATGCAGTCCACCCAGGGCTGGTGAGTTGCATACTGACAAATGAAATAATACATGAAATATATAGCAAACTAAATATAAAATCAGGAAAATCATTAAAAATCATAACTTTGGTTGCTGTTTTTTAATTCTGATTTTAATTGTTGGCCACCTAGAGTCATGTAGTGGAGATGGACCTTTACATTTATTAGATTAAATAAATAAATAGCAGGGATAGGTCAAATCTCAGAATTTCTTGCCATGGACTATCACTTCAAATATCCAATATCTCATTCAATAAAATATCTAATATCTAATTTTGGACTTTGCCAAAAAGTACAGTTAATTGTTTCATCAATAACACAGCTATAAATAATCCTGCCAGCATTCCATTTTTAATGGATTAGGACAATAAGATCAGACACTAACTTGTTCTAATCTTGTTGGCCAAAGATATAATCTTCTAGATGAGCATCCTACAAAACTAAGTCCTGCTTTCAACAAGTCCTCTCTGCACATTTATCTCTAATTAAGCATTTATTGGCTTGAAAGAACAGCAGTCCAATCATCTACAATTATTTTACACACACCTCACCTCCAATCCATTAAAGGCAGTTCCAGCGAGGTTCTACTCTGTTGGAAGCATTCATTGACAAGTTCTTTCTGTGTAAACAATGAAGAACAAGGTGTGGTTTTGTTCTCTTACCTGGGTTCTTCTTTGACTTTGCTCCCAGGCTCAGATTCTGCCTAAAAACAACAAAGGGAAGGATTTCTCCTCACCCTTGAGAAAGTCCAAGGTTGTCCCTTTGAGAGATTAGAAGCTTCCTAGCCTTTCTCAAAGGTCGAGGCATTTCATTTCTTATATATTGTTTGTTTAATTTATACTCTGCTGTTTTGTTTATCCTAATGTTCAAGGAAGCTTACAGCACCAAATAAAACAAATTAGAAAACACAATGTCATTAATGCAGTTGAAATCGTAGCCGACAACCATTAAAATGAGTAGCAATTTAAAACTTGTCTAGAGATGCAAGTCTTTAGTGCCTTCTTGATTATGGACCCAAATGCAACTCTTTAATGAGTATATTCCTTAACTTCAGTTTTTCCACACAGAGAGTTTTCACACAACTCTTTGGCTATCTAAGAACTAAGCTATTAGGCTGTTGATGGCCATCCGAACCAAAAGGTAGATTCCCATAAATTTCTTTAGTAAGACTTATTGAAAGAGTAAGGGAATAACATTACAGAAATCTCAGCAACTGGATTATTTCAATTTAGAACTTTATTTACCTTTCAGGTAAATTATTAGAGTCTGAGCAGACCATTATACCTTATACTTTATGCATTACATTTAATTTGGGTAACTGGAGATGAATGTAGTTGAAAAATCAAACCCACGAATTGTAAACTGTCTAGGTGTACAAAGATTAACAACCTTAATTTGGGCTTGGTAGTTAATTGATAGCTAGAGAAGATACTTTAATACAAACATCAGATAGATTCAGGGGTGGGATTCTACTGGTTCGGCCCAGTTCAGCCGAGGATCATTTGTGAGCAAACCGGTTTGCTCCGACGATCAGCTATTGAGCCCGCCCACCTGCCCCAGCTCTATCCTGACTTTTATTTCCTGGTTTTCAAGCTCAGCTGCTTTGCGCGGCACAGTGGATTGCTGCATGTCAGCTGTTTAACGCATAGGGAGATTGCAGGAGAAGGTCAATAGCAAACCCTCTGTGTGCACGCTCACCAAACCGGTGATTACACCAGTTGAATCACACCCCTGGATAGGCTCTTGCACTGCTTTGGAGACTGACAGCTGCACTTTGCATTAATTGCAATTTCTGGACCTTTTCTCAAGGGCTCCCCCATGTACAAAGAGCATTGTAGTTTTCATAACCAAGATATGGATAACTGCCTATAGATCCAACGGGCTCAGGAAAGATTATGTATTCGTCATAATTGTGCAAACATATTCCTTGCCACAGCTGCCATCTGCAAACCCATGGATCTCTCTCTGCACTTTGTGGGAAAGTTCAACCTCTCCAAAATAGGCTTTGCCTCTAGTTTAGAATCCAGGTTTCCTCTTACAAACATCACCCCCAAGTTCTCTGTATTTAAATAGTTTCTTAATGGACTTCAGCCAACATTCAAAGTGCAGATTGTTTCCCTGGTATTAGAAGCAGGGCTATTATTACCAATACTATATGATAGCATCCTACTCTACATCTCCAAATGAAACTGCTGCCACCACTACCCGCACACCATGGACACAGACACAGTATTTCTTGACATCACAAAGTCCAGATATATTCCTGTGGATAGGCCACATTTCAACATGAAGCACTAGAACCACTGAAAAACACTGCTCTCAAGGCCTAATCCTGCCAGGCAGCCAA
Source organism: Pseudonaja textilis (assembly GCF_900518735.1). Next base: position 9,209 of record NW_020771528.1, on the reverse strand, counting down.
GAAAAGCACCATAAACTGCTAAGAGGTTCAAAGAATGCACTGGCCTTTGTTCCCCTGTTCATTTACACTCCCTACCCCATTTGCACCCTAATTATATTTCAATATTGCATGTACATTTCAAAAACGCATGCCAAAAATCATTAGCCAAAAGACGGTCGATTCTGTCATATAGCTATAGGTGCAGACGTAAATATAAGGAGTCTGGATCTCCATTATTGTGTAAAAGTAGTGAGGAAACTCTGAATGAACATAATAATGAAACTGATTGAAATTGGTCCAGTAAATCACATTCCTCCTGCTGCACCAGGAGGTGTGAGGTCAAGTCTTCCAGTGTCACCTAGCTCAAGAACAGAACAATTAACTTGCCTCATAATAGAAAACTCACCTTGTATGGAATAGGGAGAGCTTTTTCCAGTATAATAATAGACTTTTAAGTGTGGGATGAGCCATGGGGGTGCATGGTCAGAATTCAGTATTGCAGGCTCATTCTGCTGACTGCCGGCAGTTCAATTCTCAATGGCTCACGGTTGACTCAGCCTTCTATCCTCAAAAGGTTGATAAAATGAAAACCCAGATTGTTGGGGACAATCTGCTGACTCTGTAAACCGCTTAGGAAGGGGTGTAAAGGTAAATGGTATATAAGTCTAAGTGCTATGTGCTATTGCTAAGCATGTAGGAGGATGTCATGCCTTAGAGGAGGCATTTATCATCTCCCTCATCCATAGGGTCAGTTTCAGCCTGGCCTGCTAACTCATAAAATGAAGGCTTAGGGTCAAATGAGCCAGTGGTGGCCCTTATATCTCATGCAGCAAACTATCTCATGCTCTTTCAGATGACAGAGCTTCAGAATGTGGCATCATCAAAAAAGAATAGAAATAAGAGGCTAAGCATAAATGTAAGCCTGTATTAATGAGCACTGATGGAAGTTTACCAATACTGCCTCGGCAATAAGATTTTGGAAACTTTTTTTTTGCACATTCCTATTGGTAAGTTAGTGTTCTTCTAGTTATATGGCATTCATGTATTATGCCTCCTGCTTTTTTTGTTCAGGAGAAAACCTTGAACTTTCTGCCTTTGGATTAGTTATTTAATATAAGGGAGGTGTAGTCAACCAGTGAGTTACTTTTGTTCCTAGGGAAGTTTAATCATGTTCAAGTTATATTCTTATTTGTATTCTATAAATTATTTCAAAGATATGTGTCAGCGGTGCCACTTTCTTCAAATAAGTGTATATCCAATTAGCATTATAAACCTCAGATTCAAGCAAAAACCATTGTCAATAATATGGATAACATATTAGGAAATGAGTCTGTTAATCTTTCTTCCAGTCCTCAGAATTAATTAATGCCAAGACCTATCTGAAGCTATAATAAAATGCAATTGTGTAATGAATTGAGGTCCAAGTTTCATTCCAATCTAAAGAATGGAGAAATAATAAGGCATGTACATTAAGACAGACCGAGAGACAGACCGAGAGACAGACAGACAGACAGACAGACAGACAGACAGACAGACATGGTAGATAGTGTCAGTGTATAAGAGTTCATGGATTTGAATAGACATGGTAACAGGTCAGCCAATGGGGACTGTTTAGTGACCCAGACAGCTTGAAGCCTGGGCATAGTTTAGCTTGACTGATTTGTATATAAGAGTTATTTTGTCCTTGCAATAGAGCTTTTGTAATATATTGCTTCTGTGCTTATATATCTTCTGTGTTTCTCTGCTTCAGTTCTGGTGGTTCTGATTGCTTCTGTTTCTTGTACTTGTACTTGCTACCACGTTGCAAGAGCTGCATGGGTATTGTATACATGCATCATATTTTATATTATTGTGTATAAACAAGTTTCTTCTATAAATGAATCCTGCTGAATTATTTACTTGTATGCTGTTTGGATTGCTGCAAATTCTGACAAATAGATAGACAGACAGAGAGACAGATATAGAGGAGGGAGAGAGAGAGAAATGTCAAGTAAATTGAGTTACACAATGAAATTCCAAACCAATAAATAACCTTTAAGTATTATTGAAAAGTTTGTGTATTAAACCAACATTCTTTAAATTGTACATTCCTACATGTCATTCAGTAGCTCATGTCTCCCTCCCTGATGACGTTCAGGAAGCTATTAAAGATTTGAGTCTTCTCCCAGGTTTTGAGACAGATTGATGGTTGCTGTCGTGACTCATGTTTGTTCTTTGCTTATTTTTATACAGTATTTGTCTTAGGGCTGCTCATGATTTTCTTTTGTATTTTTAAATTTCGAGGTTATTTTATTTGTGTACCACCCTCTTGCGCTCTTTCCTAAGAAAACAATTTCCCAACTCTAACGTTTGGGCATGGGGGCATGTGTATGTTATCACCTTTGTACTGGCATGATGCTCTCTAAAATTTTAAAATGTGAGAACTTCAACTCTCTAAATTCCCCATCAAAACATGTTGGCTGGAGAATTCTGGGAGCTGAAGTCTATAGTTTGCTGTATAACAGGACTGTCAAACTCCCAGCCCATAGACCGGATGCATCACGTGTTGGCCATGTCCACGCCCGGTTTAGCAAAGGGGGAAAAAGTCCCGATAGATCACATGACACCACTGTGATGACATGAGTTTGACACCCCTGCTGTAGAAGGAGTGGTACCCAGGTGTTAGATATCCTTTGACTTCCATCTTTAATTTGCACCACTCAGTTCTGTAGAATCCTGGGTTCTCATAAGCAGATTTGGGTGTGGAGGCTGCAATCAAAATTGGATATTTCTCCATAAGCTCTCATAAGATGACAGTATATTCTATTGACTCTGAAAACAGCAATATAGCTTAGGTTATGGACTATGTAGTAAATAGCCTAGCTATGTCCTTCAACGTTTTCCTAACATATCCAGTATAGGCTGCCTGAGATGCCTTCCCCCTTTTATCTTGCCTGACAGTAGCATCTGTCTATTATCATTTTCTGCATGTGAAAAGTGAAGCCACATAACATTTTCACCAAACAAAAATATTTATACTCTTTATATTTTCATTTGGGCTCCCCCCCACCCCAATTTTTTTTTTTTAATTGGAATGTCCATCTGTTCAAGTTTCTTTTTTTCCCCTATTTTTATTAACAATAAATTGCTTCCCTTAAGAAAGCTGTATCAACATTTTTAAAGATGGCTACAACTATGCAGAGCAGTGAACAATACGGAGCTGCCAAACGCTAGTTTTATTTTGCAGGTGCTAATTGGATATTTTTATATCTGAAAAGCTTTCAGCCTTTAAAGGAACTGAAATAATTCAGTTGATTTGATTTCACATGAAACATCGTTCACAGTTTTAAGGCAAGATTGATACTTTCTGATAGGCTGATAATAAGCTAATGTGAATCTGTCTGAATATTATTAGGCTGAGGGTGCAAAGTTACACTCTTTTAATTGAAAGCAAGTCTTATGAAGTCAGATTATTCATTAAGAGAACTGTCCTGATGGATTTATATACACTAGATAGAACTCTCATTCAACTTCATGGTTGCCTATGTTGTAAGAGGAAGAGATCAGAGGAAATATATTTCCCTAACATCATAACAAGGCCTTCTAAAATTACCTGAAAAGATGCATATTAAATTATTTTTTAGGAAGAAATGACTTAAGATGGAGAAATTCATCCATGCTTACAGAAAAAGATTAGCAGTCCACCAAATAGATTTGGTAGACTTTTTGGATCACCCTATTAGGAAGGATTTCAAGTTGAACGGTCATTAAGTTTGGACACCACAACATAAAAAAGATGTTGAGGCTCTAGAAAGAGTCCAGAGAGGAGCAGCAAAGATGATTTAGAGCAGTGGTCGCCAACAGGTGAGCCGTGGCCCATTGGTGGTCCGTGAGAAATTTTTGGTGGTCCACAGAGAAATGTCATCCCCAGAGCACCCCCCACAAAGCAATTAATCCAGGCTGCGGGGGAACACAAGGCTGCGCTGCCCACATGGCCCATGGGAACACAAGGGTTGCATCGCTTGCGTTAAGAACAACATAAGGTAACGAGGGGAGGGGGAAAGGGCGGAGGGGGGAACTTGCCTGGCCACCAGGTTGCTTTTTCCTTCTTCTGCTTTTGGCTGCACGCAAGGAAAGCAGCAAAAGTTTTTCTCTCCCTCAAACTCTGCCAGAAATGAGTCTTTGGGACCCTGCAAGGCATCCTGCTCCAAGAGGCTGCACTGGCAAAGACTCAATTCTGGTGGAGTTTGGGGTAAGAGAAATAAAGATTTCTACTGTTTCTGCTGCTTTCCTTGCATGAAGCCTAAGAAGGGAGCTCAAAATCAGGCTAGGAATGTGGCTGCCCTAGAAAGGGTGGGGTTGTGTGAGGGAGAGAGAGAGAAAGAGAAAGAAAATCACCAGCCCTGGAGGTTAGATCAGATCTCTCTTTCCCCCCTCCCTCTGGGAACAAAGCTCAAAAGCAGGCTAGGAATGTGGCTGTCTTGGAGGGTGTGTGTGTGTGTGTGTGTATGTGTGTGTGTGTGTGTGAGAAAGAGAGAGAGAGAGAACTTCACCAGCCCTCTGAGGTTAGATCAGATCTCTCTCTCTCTTTCTCCCTCACTCCCTCTCCATCTCCTTCTCCCTCCCACCAACGTAAGCAACCCACATCAGTCAAAATTCACATGAGTGGTCCGCGGTATTTAAAATAATGAGTTTGGTGGTCCCTGAAGTCCAAAAGGTTGGCGAACCCAGATTTAGAGCACTGGAGGCTAAAGCATATGATGAATGGTTGTGGGAACTAGGTATGTCTAATGAAGAGAAGGACTAGGGGTAGGGGTGGGCTTCAAAAATTTTAGCAACAGGTTCTCTGCCTAATTGCTGGGTGGGTATAGCCATGGTGGGCATGGCCTAGTCGGCCTCCTGCACCATGGCATGGGGGGTGTTTTTGCCCTCCCTGGGCTCCAGAGGCTTTCCTCGAGCCTCCCCAGGCTCCGAAGGTTCTCTGGGAGCCAGAAACAGGCCGATTTCCGGCCTTCCTGAACTCCCAGGAGGCCCGTTTTTCACCTTCCTTGAGCCTCCATGCGGGTCCTGCACTTACCTGGGATCCAAAACGGGCCACATGAAGACTCCTGGGAGGGAGGCAGGGTGGGTGGGGCCAACTAGGGGTGGGATTTGGGGATTCTCCGAACTGCACAGAATCTTAGCTAGGGGCTGTTCTGAACCCCCTGCGAATCCCCAGCAGCCCACCCCTGACTAGGGATAATGGCAATCTTCCCGTATTTGAGGGGCTGTCACAGAAGAAGGTCAACCTATTCTCCAAAACACTTGAGGGCAGGACAAGAAGCGATGTGTGAAAGAGAGATTTAACTCGAATTAATAAGAAATTTCCTGACAGTGGGAACAATTAAGCAGTGGAATGACTTGCCTCGAGAAGTTGTGGCTGCTCCATTACTGGAAGCTTTTAAAAAGAGACTGGACAACCATTTGTCCTGAATGATATAGGGTCTCCTGCTTGAATAGGAGATTGGACTAGAGGACCTCCAAGATCCCTTCTCACTCTTGTTATTCTGTATTCTATATTCTGAATGTCTCAACAAGGAAAGTGTGGTATGTTCTTTGGGGATAATAGACATTCAATAGGGACATTTTCCTCAATCCTACCACAAAGCAATGCTATAAATTTCCATGGATTTCAAGGAAGGGTGACTAAGATACCAACATCCATCAGACGTTAACTATATTTTAAAAAAATCTAAATATATGAGACTATCCTTTCATCAGTCCTACAGTATATCAGTGCTTGTCAGTTCTACCTGCCTGTCGACAACATTTTTATTATTATAATAGACAAGCTGATATTGTAAAATAATCTCAAAAGGTGGATAGGAAGAGTTTTATCAAGATAAGTTTCGGAGGGGAAATGGCTTTCATTTTTTTACATTTGAGTCAGGTTCCTTAGGGGAAATAATGACTGAAGACTGAAGATGTACAGTTTTGCTTGAAAAACATATAAACTTCACTCCCCTTTGTCACATCTAGAAATTAAAACAAAGCCAGAAATGTTTCCAGAAGGATGTAAAAAAAAATATTGACTATGCATGGCAGAAGCAAGGCAGATGTATACAATACCCTCACTTGCTTTAACCTTCTAACCACAGTGAGCATAGTATCTTAAACTTTTAGTGTATTAAACACTTTTTAATCATGAAATGACCACTTTGAATGACTCATTCTCTAATATTATTACATGGTCTGCAGGACACCACCCAAAAATTTTTTTTAGCCTTTTAGGAGAGAGATTGAAGGAGTAAAGAAGGCTGAGTCTTCATTGAGAATATACATTTCTCTGTTCCTCATTGGATGCTGGGCTTTAGTGATCATAGAACATAGAATCAGAGCGCTGGAAGGGACCTTGCAGACAGTGGTGGGATTCAACCAGTGTAACAACTGGTTCAGTGAGTGTGTGCTTCATGCACACAGTGTTTGAAAACTACCCATTTTCAGCGCTAAAACTTACCTTCTGCCACAGCCCCAGTGAGTAAAACAGTTGATGTGCAGCAACCTGCTGTCCACGTGAATCAGCTGGCCTACAAAACATAGATATATAGGACAGACTAGGGCAGGGGCGGGTGTGCGGGGCCAACTAATTGTCAGAACTACCGGTTCACCCAAACCGGTCTGTACTGGCTGAATCCCACCCCTGCTTGGACGTTTTCTAGTCCAACCTCCTGCTCAAGTCAGGAGTCTTTATAGAATCCCAGTCAAGTGCTTGTCCAATCCTGTCTATTTTTGAAAACCTCCAGTGAGGGAGTCATTATCATCAAATTATGTTTCTAACACATTTTAAGGAACTTTGCCATAAAAATTTCCCTTCAATATAACAATTCAAGCAAGAAGTTGCAATAGATAACTACCTGAACATCAATCAATTCTTTATTCGATCCACAAAAAGGAACTGATTTTAGTATTTGTTTTTTAATGTCTCGGTTGAGAAACAAGGTCAGAAGATGATCATTTAAATTAGATAAATCGGTGGTCATATCTAAATTGGTCGTGGCATTTTAAGAATAACCTTTTATTTAATGTTCTTGTAAAAATGTGAAGACGATATATTTTTAATACACATACACAGTGTTAATAATGTGAAATTGGAATTTTTAAGTTACACAGGATATTCCCTCAGGCTGTGTATATAGGTTAAGGATGTGATATTAAGATATCACAATCATCACTCTCTGAATATTGATTAGTCCAAATGCTTATATGGAAGGTTATTTTTTTGCAAATATCTCTTTCTAGAATTTTTGCACATATCTCTTTTTAGGTCTGCCTTTCATGAACATTTTGCCCTTTTCCATTCAAAAACGCATTTTCAAAAACTCAAGAAGATGTTATTATTCTTGCTGCTGTTGTACTAAAGCTTTTTCCAACTGTGGCTTTTTCTTATTTTTTCTATATCCACATTGATTTTCATTGTTCCGGTCACTGCTTCTTTAATACGCTGGATATGTCATGTTTTTGGTGTGATTTTGAGTTTCTTGTTACTTTTGACCTTTATATTTACCTTTCTTTTCAAAAGCCAAGCCATTGATAGATAGTCCATGATTGGTAAACAAAAGAACTTAGATTTAATTTCCAGCACTTTGAGGTAAAGCTAAGAAATCTGCAAAAAAAAATCCTAGGCAGAAATTACTTGTAAGAGAGAGCTTGATGGGCCATTCATTTCAATCCGCAATCAATAACATCCTAGCTCCACCATTTTAAAATCACAGGTAATCATTGGCCGTTGGATATCATCATCATACTTTTAAGACTCCCAAAATGGAAGCATAGGCTATTTGGTGGGGGGGGGGGGCGGTCAGTTTGAGAGTTAGTCAGAACTATTTCAGGGAAGGCAAGCACTTGAAGGCTGGACAAGAAGCAATAGATGGAAAATAATCAAGGAGAGAGGCAATCTAGAACTAAGGAGAAATTTCCTGACAGTTAGAACAGTGGAATGACTTGCCTCCAGAAATTGTGTGTGCTTCAGCACTGGGTTTTTTTAAGAGATTGGACAATCATTTATCTGGAATGGTATAGGACCTCCTGCTTAAGCAGGAGGTTGGACTAGAAGACTTCCAACTCTCTTGTTCTAATGCACGCTGCCTTTACTCATGACAGTTTAGGGGCCTTATCATCCTTTTGGCAGTATCGCTACAGGAAAGGGACTAAGGAAATCTCCAAACTCATTTTTATTTCTAGTCTTTACGCTCCGCCATGTGCATAAGCTACCTTTCCAAGGGGGTATATCCAGGGATGGGATACAACAGGGTTAACTACCGGTTCGGGATTTACGAGGTTCAGTGATTTATGATGTGCTTCCTTGCATGCTGGGAGCCACGCGCCTATAAATAGTCATCAGCACGCTGCATGCAGAGAAGCAGGCTTTGAAACAGCCCTCTTTTCCTGCTTTTTAAAACTGCAGCTGTGCCTCGTTCGGCACCTGAAGTTGAAAAAATCAGGAAATAAAGGTCAGGTAAGAGCCCGGGTGGGTGGGTGGGTGGGCAAAAACATCAGCAGACATAGAACCAGTTCTATGTCTGCTGCTCTTCAGAGCTACTGGTTCTACAGAGGTGGTCAGAACTGGTAGAAGCCCACCCCTGGGTGTATCATTATGACAGCCATTCATTTCTTCTCTAGCTTTCTTTCTCTTTTCTGCTTATTAACAATATCTCCATTCTTTAGCAAATTTGGGAAGTTATCAGGAATACTAATTTCTTTTGGCTGGCAGAGGTCTCCAAAGAAAAGAGAGTTTAACATGCCGTGAACAACATTATTTGTACCCAACACAAGTACAAGATTTAACCAGTAAAACTGAATATGAAAACCCTTGCAGAATATAGCAGCAAAACTGCAGGCACAGAAATGTTTTTCCCAGGGTAAACTTGGATTTATTGGTGGGCAACTTGGTTGCTAGATCAAGGGGCATAATCTAGAGCCCAAGCCAGCATGTGGACCACCTCAAAGTCTATTCTAGAACCTCTGCAAACATTGATGCCATATTAAAAATGTTAAGCGTAAGAAAAATTGGAAAATAATTTTTAAGCATAATTTTAATTCCGTTTATGTTTAAAATAAAATTCCAGAATGTTTAATCTTCCTCCTCTTGGGTCTTTTAAAATCATAAGCAAAGACATCCAATAGTAGTAGTAGTAGTAGTAGTAGTAGTAGTAGTAGTAATATTAATAATAATAATAATAATAATAATAATAATAATAATAATAATAATAATA
>NW_020771526.1:0-13320 GCF_900518735.1 Pseudonaja textilis | reverse complement strand
ATTATCTGATTTCTAGAATCTAGGTCAAGTTGCTGAAAGCATATCAAGGGCACTGCAATAAAATAGCCAAGTATTACAGAAATCAGTTAGGATTTTCTTACACAGGTTCAACATCACACTTGGGTGTAGGGTGTGAGCGGAAGTCTATCCCTCCAGAAAAGGAGAAAATCTGTGAAATGATCCCACCAATTATCACATCACCTGGTTGAAAATATTGGTATTGCACTTTCAGAGACTCAGGAATGGCACACACTGCAGGAGATATCACACAATGAGTTTGTGGAAACAGCAGCAAACACACAAGAAATGTCAGGGACATGAAGGACTCTCTCATGCAACAGGCACAATGATTGTCCCTTAATTTAAGGTCTCTTACTCGTATTTTATTTGTCATCATGCAGCTGTTTAGTATGCCATGGTCTTTACGATTCTGGATCCTACCACTAAATGCATATGCATTGGTCTGCTGAATCTATACATGGAGGGATGGAGGGATATATACATACATACATATGCCAACTTTCCCTTTCATCAGTTCAGGAGTTATATACCAATATGCAATTAGAATGGAAATAGTTTTTTTTCTCCCTTAGAGTAATGATGATTTCATAATTACAATCTTAGATAATCATAAGGTATGCAGTCCCATTTACTCCTCCTCCTTCTCTTCCTCCTCTGTCTCCATTGTTGGTTTGAGCCTTATGGTGATTCTTTCATAGATTATAAAGTACTGGAGCTGCTGAATAAAAGGAGCGCTACAGATTATATTTTTTAGGAATATAATAAATAGGTATATATTAAATGTATTAATTATAATTATTGGGAATATTTTTAGGAATACACATGTCATAAATTATCCCTAGATCTAATTGTTAGATTTGATTTACTGGGAATAGATTTATTAGGGATATAGTCTAATAAATTTTTGTTTCATCTATTTTTTATTAGATTTCTTAGATTGGATTTATTAGGAATACACACACACACACACATAATTTGTGTGTGTGTGTGTGTGTTCAACTTAGTGTCAATGAGAAGGATAATTTTGCAGGAAATATGCTATGCTTGAGATAAATACAGTATCTTGCCTTTTGTGGTTGAAAGTATATCTGATAAAAGACACGTTTCCAAATTCCCACAGAGATTTGAAACCAAGAATTTGTTTTCCTTCCTCTACATTTTATGTTTTATACTTTAAGTGTTTTCCACATATTTTCCTCTTCCTTACATGAAAACCTTGTAAATGTATAAAAATATATTTGCTGCAAATGTGAGTAAATGATATGAATGATTTTGTAGCAACTGTTATATTTTATTAAATAATTAAACTAAGAATAATTTCTAGAAACATCAATCCAACAAAATAGTACTGTTGCAGCAATTCTTGTTTCCAAATCAGGACACAAGACCACGAAAGGTTGGAGAATACAGGTTTTAATTTGCGCAAAGTGTTCAGAGTATTAATATGGCAAATTCTGAACCCCCCACCTCTTCATGAGACATAACTTTTATACATCTCATGACCTCAGACTAGGCCGGGGCATTCCTTCTGTTACATTTTACCAAAAAAGGACAAAATTGTATACATTTCTATTAAGGAAGTATAAAAGGAAATAAGAAGTACATTTTTGATTACTCAGTTATCTTACGCCATCCGTTATTTTCCATGTCCACCCTTGTTTACAGTAACTTGGTTACTTCCAGTTCCTGAGTTCAGCAGCCTTGTGGACTTTCACATTGTTATGTTAAGCAAAGCTTCGGGGAAATTGGGGACTTTTGCTAAATATGACTTGCTGACTTGTGCTAAATATGAAAAGTACTGTATGTGTTATTTTTCAACTGCTTCATTCCCCCCTTTGAAACTACACCCAAAGCAATTGATTACGGTGCAGTTTCACACAAGGGGACAAGTTCTTCATAGGTATTGACTTTATCATTTACCTGTAAGGCCATAGTCTTATCAGTGGCTCTCTTCTCTACTAACATAGAAAGGCTATTTGAGATTGTCTTAACAAAGATAGGGAGGATGCATGGTAAGATTACACATCCTGCAGCAATCATACCAACAAGTGCAACTATAGCTAGCAAGCCAGGTAATTTAGGAAACCAGGTCCCAAAAATATCTCCAAGGTCAAACCCGTTCCACTTCTGGACAGGTACATGTGCGAGATTTTCTATGCGTCTGGCACACTGCTCGATGATTTCACCCACATCATCAAATTTCAAGCAACAATTGGTGAAATTAAACTTACCACATACACCTCCCTCAGCAGCCAAGAGGTAGTCTAAAGCTAGACCATTTTGATAGATTGCATCCCTAAACTTCTTCTGTTGGGCTACCAGGGTACGCAGAGATTGACCCGTTTCATTGGCAATTGTAATCTGCAACTCTTACACTGCAAAAACATATGGACTACACAACTTGATCAGGGCAAAACAATAGATGCAATCTACATAGACTTCTGTAAAGCCTTTGATTCAGTGGTACATGACAAACTACTACTAAAAATAAAATCCTATGGTATCTCTGGACAACTGCATAACTGGATAGAAGCATTCCTGTCAAACAGACAACAAATGGTCAAAATTGGGAGTGTCCTATCAAATTCTGTACCTGTCAATAGTGGTGTCCCCCAAGGCAGTGTTCTAGGACCAACTCTCTTCATACTCTACATAAATGACCTCTGTGATCATATTAAGAGCAACTATGTTCTTTTCGCTTATGATGTAAAGCTGTTCAATACCACAGACAATACTGCTACCCTTCAAAAAGATCTTGATTATGTATTAGAATGGTCAAACAAATGGCAACTTCAAATCTCAACAAATAAATGTTCTGTCTTACATATTGGCAAAAAAAAATCAGAAAATAAAATACAAGCTGAATAGTCAAGATCTTGTTGATGATCCAAGCTCTGTAAAGGACCTTGGAATACTCATCTCTAATGATCTAAGTGCTAGAGCCCACTGCAACTACATAGCCAAAAAGGCATTAAGAGTTGTTAACCTAATCCTACGTAGCTTTTTCTCTGGTAATATCACACTACTAACTAGAGCATACAAAACATTTGCTAGACCAATACTCGAATACAGTTCATCAGTCTGGAACCCACATTACGTATCTGATATTAGCACAATTGAGAAAGTCCAGAAATATTTCACAAGAAGAGTCCTCCACTCCTCTACTCATTGTAGAATACCTTATGCCACCAGAATTGAAATTCTAGAATTAGAAAACCTTGAATTACGCTGTCGTCGGTCTGATTTAAACATGGTATATAAAATCATACATTGCAATGTCCTACCTGTCAATGAATACTTCAGCTTCAACCATAACAACACAAGAGCACACAACAGATACAAACTCAAGGTTAACCGCACCAAGCTTGATTGCAGGAAATACGACTTCAGCAACAGAGTGATCAATGTCTGGAATACTCTACCCGACTCTGTAGTTTCTTCCCCAAACCCCAAAAACTTTAACCTTAGACTGTCTACTATTGACCTCACCCCTTTCCTAAGAGGTCTGTAGGGGGCGTGCATAAGCGCACCAACGTGCCTACCGTCCCTGTCCTATTGTTTCTTTTATTTTTCTTTTATTTTTCTTATATGTACTCATTTCATGTATTCATAATTATGTATACACTTTTACTTATCTCGTAAACAATTGACAAATAAATAAAATAAATAAATTAGTTCCACAACGGCTTGGAGTCTGATAGTACGATTCAGCATGTAAATTGGGGTATGGTACCCCCAGGTGCCATCAGCCGCCCAAGTAGCTGGACCAAAGTAATGAATAATAAGTTCTGGGAACCACTCATCATCCTTCCAATCCCCTATTTTATAGTCTGCTTTTAATTTTCTGCTGTGCCATTGATCTACACTCACCACCTGGGGTATATTTAAGGGTAACATGAAGAAGGAGGGGTTTATAATTCCCAAGGTACATGCTCCTCTCCAGTTTGGAGGGAGGGCACTATATGCTACATCACCCCAAATCCAGTGCACCCCAGGAGGGACATCAGTAATGTTTTCCAGAGAATAGTCGGCCCAGAACTTTTTTGTATTATTGGGCCAGTATTTCCAAGCTTTGGTAGACTGGTTCCATTCGTGAACTTCCAGGCACTCTGTTTCCCCTACAGAAGGCCCTGTTCCCTGTGTGTTAGCTAAACACCACTGAGCCACGATGGGGTTAGTCAACTCCCACCTGGTATTTTGGCATTGCTGATAGGTTGTAAGCAACTGAATAATTCCATTCCTGTGCCACCCATGGCCATTGATCCCCTATTTTAGTACCTCCGCAGATGTAACAGTTGCTAACATCAAGCGTATGGGCTATGGTAGATGCCAACTCTAAGAAAAGATTTCGTGCCTCCTCTGATGGTTGAAACTTGATATCTGCTTCCTGCCAAAATTCAGAGTAATATCTGTAATTGGTTTTAATGAGGTGTTTCCTAGTTTCAATAGACAAGTGGCTGATGCCCCCGGGATCAATACCTTTTGCATTTATCCTAATACCCATTGTCGAGTCATACTTGTTAATCCAACTCTGGGGGTTTGGTATAGTAATGTTGACCCAATTACACTCATAGGGTACATTACACTGCTTTGTTTTAAGCACTCTTAATATCTGGAGATCTTTCCCTTTCCCCTTATCCTTGTGGAAGGCGGCCCACTTCTCACAACTCCAGTAGTAGCAGAAAGGACTACCATTGGGGCTCTGGCAAGAAGTTATCTCTGGGGTGAAAGTAGGGGCAGATATAGATTGCACTCTGTGCATATGTCCTATGCCAGGACAAGAAATTACCACAAGAAGAACGTGACTGCTGGGCCAGTTTGGATATGTCAAATGAGATGGTCCCTGAACTTGAGGGTGACAATATTTGTGTCTGAAAGATGACAGGTCCATTAGAAGTACCTTCACTTCTGGCAATTAAACATGTTTGGGCTGGATTAAACCTGGGATCATAACATTCATTCTTTTGGGGACAGATAGAATACCAGATTCCTTTATAGCTACAAGAAGTTGCCTGTTTCAGACAGCTATATTGGGTGTGATACACCAAAGTTGTACTTATCGTCCTCCCTTTTAACACAGTTTTAAGACATACTGTACAATTGCTTGGACATGAGGGATCCTTGACAACTGGGACATTTGATTTCCCCAGTTGCATTCTTATTTTTGTGTTAGTAATCGGACCATTTGATCTCCCAGACTGTATTTTAGGGTGGAGGTTAGGCGGAATTGAACTTTGTCTTGTGGAGGAGGTAGGCAGAAACTGCTCTTCCTTATAGCATAATACACCCACCGTCCCATTGCACCTTTTATATGTAGCGAGTCTTCTTTTACCTACACAATCTGGCATGGAAGATCCTGTATATGTGCTTTTGCTATGTTGACATGTTGGTAAGTCAAATTTCTTACATGAGGGTGGCTTTCCAATTCTAACATAAAATGATCCCCCACTATCTATGCATTGATAGCATTGATTGCCTTTTGCCCCCCGCCCTACTTTTGTATTGTAAGGTATACGAACATGTATAATCGGTACCCAGGGGGTACGCAGGAGATGGCATTTTATGGTATTGTTATACACACATTGCCAATATCTAGTCCCTTCATGTTCACACTGAGGGAGATTAGTAGTAGGACAATTAGGAAACCTGGTTACACTATAAGTAAAATGTCTTCCTGTGGGCAGTACTGTAAAACACATGTCACATGGCCTAATCTCTGTCCCGTCATCTATAGGTGGAGGTTCTGTATCCTCAGATGGGTCTGGTGAGTACCATTCATCAACTGCATCCTCATCAAGGGGTATTTCCTTATTTGTGTCACTATCCTTATCCACTAGTAGTTTGTATAGGTACAGAGAGTTAAGGGCAACACTAATTACTAGCAAGATGGTTACAATCCAGATGGAAGGCATAAGACCTCTGCGAATGCACGCAGTGTCCCTCAGCCTCTGATTACCCTCCATATTGTAACTGGATACACCTCCTACTGTCACCAATTCCCCCCTTTCCAAAGACTCTTAGGTCCTAGGTTTTCCTGACTCGCGACCTAAGTTTCCAGGGGAAACCCATGTGATGGGCGTTAGCTTCTGGAGTAATGCCTGCAGGGGTCTTTTGCTCCTCGTCTCCCATTGGTAGAGGGATGGCTTCCAGGGCATCACCACAAGGGGAGATAGTTTCCTCTTCATCTCCCATTGGTAGAAGGACAGCTTCCAGTGTGTCACCACAAGGGGAAATTTTCCTCAAGACCTTCCGCAGAGTTACTTTTAATGGGTAATGCAGGTGGGATTCTATTCTCCAGTGTGTAGGTGCAGCTAATTTAACTTGGAACCAGTGAATCCATGGTTTTATCTCAGCCACCTTAACAGCAAGGGGAGAACACATAGTAACAGCCCTTTCCACTTCAGACTCAATGTTTCCCATTTCCTATCTTTAACCCAGACCTCTTGTCCTGAGTGTATGTTATGTGGCGAGGTCACCAAGACATGAGGTTTACAAGTTAATACATATTGCTGTAATTTATGGACTATCCTGTTAAGGGTTTGGAGTTGTTGCAATCTTATAGTATCAGAGATTTGCACAGTATTTTGAATATCTAAGGGAACCAGGTTGGGGACTCGACCATATAACAATTCAAATGTAGAAAGTGAGATCTCCTTTTGGGGGGCACATCTAACAGCAACCAGAGCCAAACTCAGGGCATTTGTCCATTTAATATGGGTTTCCTGGCATATTTTGGCAAATTTCTCCTTAACGGTTCTGTTAACTCTCTCTACCCTGCCTCCAGAAGAAGCATGAAAACTACAGTGGAGTTTCCAAGTGATACCTAATATTTTGGCTAACTGCCGAGTAGCCTTGTGAATAAACTCAGGCCCGTTGTCTGATGAGATTCTAGTGGGCACCCTGTACCTGGAGATTATAATGTGGAGTAGTGCCCTAGCAACTTCGGTGGCCTTCTTAGTGCAGGTTGTAATGCACTCGGGCCATCCCGTATATGTGCATACAATGACCAATAGTGCATTGTAGGGGCCACAGCGTGGCATGTTGGTGAAATCGATCATTAAGGAATCAAATGGGTAACAGCCTCTGGGTTGATGACCTGGGGATGGTTGTGGCCCCTGTCTGGGATTATTAGCTGCACAGACCTCACACCTTGCACAAACATTAGCTGCTATACTACATATTTTGTTAATATAAAGTTCCCTTTTCAGAGCCTTAGTTAAAGCCATTTCCCCTAGGTGCAGCTGTTGGTGCAGTTGCCGCACGATATCCCAAGCCATATGTGCTGGTAAAAAAACTTGGTTGTCTGGTAGGACCCACCAATCTCCCTCTAGGTGTGCCTCAAGTGCCTCAATTTGGATCACGTCCTCCTTGGAGTAGTGAGGTCAATGATGATCAGCTGGTGCCCAAAGGCAAGGCATTGTTCTCTGGAGGTGAGTACCTTTTGGGCAACCTCACGAGCCAACTTATCTGCCTTCTCATTACCCCTTTGTATGTCTGTGACCACCTTTTGATGCCCCTGGAAGTGCATGACTGCCACCTTCTGTGGGGCCCATACACTTTCTAGGAGGTGTAATATTTGGGGACCATACTTAATATCCCTGCCTCCAGCGATGATAAGTCCTCTTTCCTTATATAGGGCACCATGGACTTGAACCGTGAGGAAAGCATACTTTGAGTCTGTATAAATATTGACACATATCCCTTTGGCCATCTCTAGGGCTCTCGTTAATGCATGTAATTCTGCCAACTGTGCACTTGTGCCTGTGGGGAGGGGTTCTGCTTCCCAAACATCATCTAGAGTGACTACTGCATACGCTGCCCTTCTAGCTCCTTTCTGTATGTAGCTGGTGCCATCTGTAAATAGGGTGTAATCTAGAGTAGGGAGAGGTATATCTGTCATGTCTGGGCAACTAGCATATGTTTCATCTATTGTATGGATACAATCGTGAGTGAGTTTGGTATTAGGTTCAGGTAGTAGTGTAGCAGGGCTCATTGTAGCGGATTGAATAATATTAATCATAGGGTTATGGGTGAACAAACCTTGATATTTCAACATTCGAAGGTTAGTTAACCACAAGTGGCCCTTTGTTTCCAGTACTGATTTAAGGGCATGGGGGGTGTAAATGTCTGTTGTCCAAAGGTTAGCTTACTTGCTTCCTGTGTCAAAATGGCCATCCCGGCCACTGCCTTAAGGCAAGCAGGCCATCCCTTTGCAACGTTATCGAGTTGTTTGGAAAGATAAGCCACAGGGCAGTGCCACATTCCCATGATCTGAGTGAGGAGGCCCACCGGCACATTCTGTTTTGTATCCACAAACAACTGAAATGGCTTATCCAGGTCCAGGAGGCCTAAACTGGGGGCTTATAACAATGCCTGCTTGAGCGATCAGAACCTAGTTTCTTCCTGTTTTCCCCACTGTAATGGCTCTCTGTCTGGCCCTTTTGTAACTTCATATAGGGGTTTTGCTATAAGACTAAAGTTGGGGATCCATATATGACAAAACCCAGCAGCCCCCAAGAATCCTCTCAGATCTCTCCTGTTTTTGGGTGTAGGGAGTTGACACATGGCCTCCTTGCGCTCATGGCCTAAAGTACGCTTCCCTTGTTCTATATCATATCCTAAATACAGAACCTTTTGTGAGACCAATTGTGCCTTTTTCTTAGATGCTTTATATCCCAAGTCTTGCAATAGAAGTAACAACTCGTGGGTGTTCTTCCAGCAAATGTCCTCTGTGCTTCCAGTGACTAATAGGTCATCTACATACTGTAAGACCACATCAGGGGGTGGTATAGTCAATACTTCTAGATCCTTAGCCAGGGCAGCCCCAAAGAGAGTTGGCGAATTTTTAAACCCTTGCGGCAACCTAGTCCAGGTATATTGTTGCTTTCAACCAGTGATGGGATTCTCCCATTCAAAAGCAAACAAGTGTTGACTAGTCACATGTATTGGTATTGTGAAGAAAGCATCCTTTAAGTCTATAACTGAGAACCATTTGGCAGTCTGGGGGATTAGGCCTAAAATGACATACGGATTCGGGACCACCGGATGGATGGTTACAGTGGCCAAATTGATGACCCTAAGATCTTGTACTGGCCTAAAGCGGCCCTCCCCCTTTGGGATGGGTAATATGGGGGTGTTCCATTGTGACTCGGTGGGCACAAAAACATGGTGTTTCAAATATAGGTCAATGATTTCCTGGATTGTATGCATAAATGTGCCTAGGGTATGCCCTTTCTCGAATTTTCACCGGTACCTTCATTGGTAATTCTTCCACTATGATAGGACGATGGTGGCCTTCAAAACCCGGGGGGTTATCTTCAGCCCATAACTGGGGAACATTGAACTGTTTCATTTTCCTTCATCCCCCTGTCCCATGTCCCTGGCAACCATAAGCCGCCATTGCTCTTCCCAGGGTACTGTCAGATTCACCTTTCCATACCCCAGCTTCATTGTGCCATCTTCCTCAAAAGAGATCTGCGCTCAGAGTTTACACAACAGATTTCTCCCCAATAGCGGGATAGGGCAGTCAGGCATATACACAAACTGGTGTGTTATGGAGTGTCCCTTTGCTGTGCATAAGAGAAGTTCTAAAAGGGGGTGCTGCAATATACTTCCTGTGGTTCTTTGGATATTGATAGTATGGTGGGAGGCTGGGCTAGGGGCTGGGCTAAGACTAACTGTGTGGCTCCAGTGTCCACCAAGAAAGTAACAGACTTGCCTCTGACATTCAGCCTGACCATAGGTTCTGGGAGGCATTCTGAACCCGGTCGGCTTCAGTCCCATTCTTCCACCTCCACTAACCCTATCAGAGGGGTTCTCCCCAGGCCCGTCTTATAACCTTGCCTTCCCCGGCTTCCTCCCAGGGTTCTCCTGAGGCCCCTTGGAAAAGGCCTACCTCTGCCTTCTGGCCTCTCTTCCTTGTTTCTTTCAGGACATTCACCCCTCCAGTGCCCTTCCTTCTTACAAATGGCGCACAGGTTGCATCCTAACCCTGACCTGCCACCCCTTGGCAGACTAATTCCTCTACCCTTAGGGGTCCACATCATAGCAGCCACCATTAGCTCAGCTTTTCATTGTATGTTTTTGTCTTTCTTTCACTCTTCCTCTTTTTTTCTATTCACAAAGACTTTCCTTGCCACTTCCATGAGTTCACTCATGGGCTTTCCTAGGGCCCCCTCAAGTTGTTGCAATTTACGTTGTATGTCTAAAGCACTTTGTGAGATAAATGCCATAGTCAGCATCTGAGCGTTTGCTGGGTCAGTGGGATTGATGGGAGTATACATACGATAGGCATCTATAAGACGGGTATAAAATGCTTCAGGGCTTTCAGTGGGCTCCTGCAATACTAGGGAGGGCTTTGACATGTTAATTGTAGGCTTTCCTGCCAGTCAGATAGCTCGCACCAATAACAACTGGTGGTCCCTTAAATGATCCCTGTCTTTGTAATGATCCCATTCTGGATCTTTAGACAGGAAATGAGCTTCCACATGATCTGTGAGATTCCCACCTACTATAACATCAGGCTTTAGTATTTCAGTTACTGCAATTTTGATTTTCTCTCTTTCCTCAAGATGAAACAGGGTCCCCATAAGCTGCTGAATGTCCATCCAAGTGGGATTGTGTGTGTCTACTATTGTCTTCACTAAGTCAGCTATTTCTGTGGGTTTTTCACTGAATGGACCATAATGTAGCTTCCAGTTCAGTAAGTCTGAGGTAGTGAAAGGTACATGTTGGAACAATGAAAGAGTGGCAGATTCAGAGGGGTTCTGGGGGTTTATTGCTAACTGATCAACTTGCCTAAGGGGAGTAATGAGGGAAGCCTGTTCTGTTTTTGCTCTAATTGTAGCTGCCACTGGTTCGGCCTCTTGTTTAGGGCTTACTGGGGAATCCGCCCGTGATTCTGCTGGGGTGGAGGTCCCCAGAAGCGAAAGGTCTGCTTGAGCTGATTGATCAATTGTATCTGGTGGGTCCCTGGGGCTTTTTAAAAAGGGGGACAGTCGGTCAAGTCAGGCCATGAACCCTGATGCCCCTGATGATTCTTCTCCTTCAGATATGCTCTCTAGGCTTTCTGGAGGCACATATGGGGGAGGGTGCTGTAACTCTTCTCGACAGTTAGGCAAGACTCATATAGTTTTCTTTAACCTTTTAAGGGACAAATTACATGACAATAAGACCTTGCACTGTTGCATTTTGAGCTTTTTAAGCCATGGCGGAGGGTGGTTTAATAAGTCTAGCCAGACGTCAATATAAGGAGCCTGTTCTGGGTGTCCCAGTGTGGGGTGAAATACTAACCGATGAACCTGTACTGCTGTAGGGATATCTAGAGTACCCATCGGAGGCCATCCAAATCCAAATGTTGGCCATTCTCCCTCACAAAACACCTGTAGTTTGTGCCTATTCCACTTTAGACCATAATCCTGAGATTCATATCCATCCTTGAAATGCTTTAGCATGGCCCCCAGTGGGGTCAGGGGCTTACTTTCTCCCCCATCCATGAGCCACCCGGGTCACCAGACAAGACATTTGGGAAAAGGGGAGAGGGGATTGGAGAGGAGGGTACGGGGTCCCTCCTGTTCTGAACACACCAAGGATTTGCATACACTCACATCTGACCGAGGGAGCCAGATGCACACGTTCTCTGATAGGAACTGCAAACGCCACTCACTTTCTACTGGCCCATGGCACTGGACACTCACAGTCATCAATGGGAACCACAGTAGTCTTTCACCTCAGCCACTCCTGGCAAGTCCTCCCATCTTTTCCTAAGAGAGGGTGATCAGTCCTCTCCTCCATCCCTGCTTACAGGGAGGGATTATTTCCCAAATGCAATACTTGCCTGCAGGCGTCTTCCTTCTCCACCAGTGGGCTGGAAGATGTCCTAGTCCCCTCACCTTTCACCTGTGGTTCTTGGAGGTGTCAATCACTGCCACCAGAGAACAGCAGTCTCGGAAAGTCCCTTGGATTCAAAGGACCAATGGCGCCTGGGATATTCCCTTCAACTCACCAATGCACTGGCACTCGGGATAGACCTCTAGCAGCCCTCAGGGCCCCTTGCGATCTGCCGCAGTTGCCATTAAATCTTGCAGCAATTCTTATTTCCAAATCAGGACACAAGACCACGAAAGGTTGGAGAATACAGGTTTTTATTTGCGCAAAGTGTTCGGAGTATTAATATGGAAAATTCTGAACCCCCCACCTCTTCCTGAGACATATCCTTTATACATCCCATGACCTCAGACTAGGCCGGGGCGTACCTTCTGTTACATTTTACCAAAAAAGGACAAAATTGTATACATTTCTATTAAGGAAGTATAAAAGGACATAAGAAGTACATTATTGATTACTCAGTAATCTTACACCATCAGTTATTTTCCATGTCCACCCTTGTTTACAGTAACCTGGTTACTTCCAGTTCCTGAGTTCAGCAGCTTGTGGACGTTCACATTGTTATGTTAAGCAAAGCTTTGGGGAAATTGGGGACTTTTGCTAAATATGACTTGCTGACTTGTGCTAAATATGGAAAGTGCTGTATGTGTTATTTTTCAACTGCTTCAGTACAATATTTGATTTAGAGAAATTGCATGATAACTAAATCATGTTAGTATATATTGTGCTTGAATATGACATTGAAACTTGGCTGCTGAATGCACCAAGGTATATCGATATGACAAAAGTAAAACATTTCATTTATTGGACATTCTGAGAACAGTTCAAAATGTAGTAGATAGTAACAGGCCTCGGGCTGCTTAATGTATTTATTGATAAATGTTAATAGCTTGCTGATGTAACTCATGCAATCTACAAAGTCCTACATTATATAAGAGCAGAATATTTGTGGGACCAACTTTCTCCAATTGTCTCTGCCAGTTCCACCAGGAGTAACATACTCTAGGTACTGTTTATTGGTATCTAAGAGTATCCTAGTAGTATGCCTTTTATATAACTGAACCTTTATGTAATTGCATCAACCTTTTCAAGTAGAATAGGTCACAAATCTGGTGGTGCAAGGATTCTCAGTACAATCATGTACAGTGAGATAAATACAATATCTTGCCCTTGTTCAGCTCACAAGATGCATTGCTTTAAGAGCTGAAAAAGTAATATTATAATCAAATATGTTTACTATCAAGTGACATACCAATATTTTCAAATAGTCCAGGCTGCAAAACCGATGCTGCAGGGATTACAAGAATATTACTTTATTGTTATATGTTATACTTACAGACATTTGATAACTACTCCAAAAGATCCCCTTTCCCCATTTTAAGAGCAGTGTGATCAAGTTGGAGCTATATTCTT
>NW_020771525.1:2157-13329 GCF_900518735.1 Pseudonaja textilis | reverse complement strand
TCTACAATGGAAAGAGGTTTTATGTTTTTAATGTTTAATGATGTTTTGTTTTGTTTGTTTGTTTGTAAAATCAATAAAACTTGTTTAAAAAAAAAAACAGCTCTGAATGCATTAGCCTCTTTCTTCCCCCAAACCCAGGAAGATCTAAAAGTCTGTATAGAAGCTCTGTTACTGAGGCCTTGTGAGGAATGAAAATAGCATAAAAGTTCAGCAGGCCTACGAAATCTTGCAATTCAGTTCTGTTGGCTGGTATGGGTGCGTTCTTGATCACCTCAACTTTCACTGTCGTTGAATGTAATCCAGCAGCATCAATCAGGAACTCCAGAAACTTCACTTGAGAGACCCCCAAATGGCACTTGCTTTTCTTAAGCTTTAGGCCTGTGTCCTGAAATCTCCTAAATACCTCCCTTAGATTTTTTAGAAATGTGGTCTCATTGCTAGCTGACACTATTATGTCATTGATGTATGGAACAACTCCAGGAATACCCTGTAAGAGTCATTCCATCAGGCTCTGAAAGATCCCAGGGGCTGCACTTATCCCAAACTGTAACCTGTTATATTTTAATGCCTCCCTGTGGATAACTATTGTCTGAGCCTCTGCAGTGGCTGAGTCCACTGGGAGCTGTTGGTAAGCTTGTGCCATGTCAAGCTTAGCAAAAAATTTGCCATTACCAAGTTAGTGCAAACGATATTGTACAACAGGGATTGGGTATGCGCTTTGTTGTAGTGCTAAATTAACAGTAGCTTTGTAATCGGCACACACCCTAATTGACCTGTCAGCCTTTATGGGTATCCCTATTGTCTCCCATGGTGAGTGATCTACCAGTTTTAATACCCCTTGAGTGATAAGCTTATCAAGCTCAGAATCAATTTTTGGGTGGAGTGTGAAGAGAACTTGCTGTGCTTTCAGTCGTCTTGTGGCTTGTGGGTCTAAATTAAGTGGCTTGTGGGTCTAAATTAAATGAAATTGGTTTCCAGTTGTATTTTTCCAATTCATTGTTAAAAACAATAGCAAATTCCTTTGCTAAAGTGTCAATGGTGTCTGACAGTTGGCTGTCAGTGGCATGAACTGCACTTATGGCAAGACCAAGGGAATCAAATCAATCAAGGCCCAGAAGGCTGGGCAGTGCCCTCCCAACTACTATGAGTTGGACGTGACCTTTAAATTGTTTAAATTCTACTGCTACCTTGTTGCTTCCCAAAATGGGAATGGCATTTCCTTGGTAATCTCTAAGTTTGAGGGAACAGGGTCTCAATCTTTTCTTTGACATCTTGGGCACCAATCTTTTGATAGTTCTCCAAGATACCAGAGACAGGAAGACCCTGTGTCAACCTCCATTTGGCAGTTTTGTCCTTCTATTTTAACTGTTAGAAAAAAAAATCTGAATGGACAAGTTGATTTGCCCTATTCTGGGGTTTATTGGGTAGTTATCCCTTTGGATTGTGAAACAATCCTCCCCTTGCTTAGAGAACTTCCTGGAAGTTCCCTTGGTGGGCTTTGCCTGAACCCTATCATCTGGCAGAATGGCTCTGCACATTCTTGCTAGGTGGCCTCTTTTCCCGTAGCACTGACAGTTTGCTGTTTTAAACCTGCAGGTTGCACATAGATGATTACCTCCGCAGCCAATACATGTTTGTACCTGAGGGGTTTTGCTGATGGGCCATTTGTTACCTGACGCCGTTTTCAGCCGATGTATGTCATCCTCACCTATTGCATCATTGTCTTCGTCAGAAGCTTCCTCATGGTGTACAACTGTGGCTTTTCTCCAAGTGCTTGGGCTGCCAGTGACATGAATCTCCACAGTTGATTTATTTGACAGCTCGGCAGTGCATGCTTCATCTAGAGCTGCTTCAAGTGTCAAATCTTGTTTTTGCTAGCAGTCTGCGTTGAATATGTAGGTCTCTTAGCCCGCTCATTAGCCTGTCAAGGAGGACATTGTGTAATTCTTTAAAATCACAGTGTAGGGCAGCCGCTTGAAGTCCCGTCATATATCCATTCACTGATTTGCCTTCCACTTGGTCTTGGTGGTGGAAAGCATGCCGGCGGGCAATCCATGAGGATATTGGAGCATAATAGTTATTTAGCTTAGCCATTAACACATCCCAGGAAACTATATTAAGATGCTGAGGAGCTAGGAGCACTCTAGCAATGTCAAACATTTGTTTGCCACAGAAGTTTAAGAACAATGCTCTTCGCCGGCTGCTTGTTAGGTCTACCAGATCATTCACATCCAGTAAACAGTCAAATCTGTCTATGTATGACTCCCATGTTTCTGTGGCTGGGTCAAATGATGAAAATGAGTTCAAAGCTGCCATTCTGACAGGTTCCACAGAATCACTGTTTCCTTGAGCCTGGATGGCTGGTAGAAGTGACTTTTAGCCCCTCAGAGTGACTCACTTTTATGTGCCTTAATGCGGAGGTCTTTAAGCTCACTTATTGCCTCAGGAGGTGGTTAAATCCCACTTTTGTCATCAGTGCTCAGTTCTGGGAAACAAGCACACACAAACAGAGGTGAGGCAGCTAGTCAAGGTTGCTCAGGCTTTATTTAAAACTTTGCGCACTTTAAATGTGACTGCTCAGCTCAGCTGTGAGGCAATAGCTATGGGCCTGTTTGATAGCTCCTTTTATACTGAGCTGCCAGACTGGCAACCAATCAGGCTACGGCTGGGCGCCCCTGCTGGAAAAGACCAGAGGGAGAACTAAAGACATAGCAGCAGGGATGCCTGATTCAGGAAAATATGCAACTGTATGCAATTTCATAAACATTTATGCCTTAGTACACTTTTTGAGCTTTTTGTATGTAATTTTTGCCACAGAAGTCAAGAACACTAGTGTCCTACTTTTCACCAGTTTGTTCTCCTTTGCTTATTCAGATATATAATAGTAGATGTAAATTCATTTGTTATGAAATCAACCAATATTTATTTCAAATAATAGATTGTGCTTTTACATGTAAGTCTTTTTATGAAAAAAGTAAAAATCTTATCAGAAAAATAAAAAGATATCTCAGTATAGAACATATTGAAGATTTTATTGTGGAAAATTTGGGATACTATCACATTTTGGCACATTGACAATGTCCTCATATAGAGAATTTGGCTGAATTAGAAAGTAGGAGAAAACATTCATAGTTTCAGTAATGGAACTGAGTCAGCTATAAGTGGGAGTTTATAAAACTGAAATTAAACACAAGGAGCTTCAGTAATAACCAAAAAGGAGCAACACAATATATTCTACAATTTGTAACAAGTGTGTTACAATTATCCAGAAGCAAAAGTGAAAGCCTTGCATGAGTGCTACATGGATCCCGTCCCTGCTAACTTCTGTTTTATTTCCAAAGGCATCTCTTTGCAGTCATGCAAGCCCTGGAATAGATAACTTTAAGGAGTGGCCACAGATACAACAGGTGCACACATACTAAATCAAAATGTTTTCTTTATTTTGTATCCAAAAAGGTAAAAATCCCTACTAGTAGCTTGGGCTTTGCATTTCACTATCATCATCATCACCACCACCACCACCACCATCATCTGCATGTTTAGTACAGAAATACATACTGACCAAATGGGTCCCTTTTTGAGTTAAGTAATATTATGCATGAAAACTATAATTGGTTCCATCACATCCATTTTGCACATTGCTTTCTATTTTTCATTATATTTTAGAAATCCAAGGTAGTCAGACAAAGATATTTTGGTGAAGTGAAGTAGCATTGTAATATCATGAGTTAAAAATCATGAAATCACACCAGGAATTTTCTTTTCACAGTTAATCTAACTTGTTTATTGTGAAATACACTTAGTTAATATCTGCACATATACTGACCTAATTTATCCCACATGAATAATCTATGATGCAAGCCTAGTACTTCCAGACCTAAAATCAGTTTGCAGCTCCAGTATTTGGCAAGTTGTCACATTGAGACTTCCGGTTTGTTCCTTGTCGGAGTCGGAGCAGAATCCGCGATCGTGCGTGGTTTTGCCTGAGCTCACTTGCTGGAGGGTCCCAATCAAGACCAGACCAGTGGGGTGGTGAAGAAGGGGGAAATCGTCTGGAGAGTTGAGGAGAGTCACAACTCCCCTCCCTGACAGGAAAATCCCTCCCAAAGGCAAGCTGTAGCGGTGGTCCTAAAATGACCACCACGAAGATAAAGAACACTCCAGGAAACGAAGTTTTGTACTGGAGCAGAGAAGTAGCGAGCAGAGTGTGAACCAGGCAAAGGACATCACTTTTGAGGTACCCTGGTATTAAAATAAAGGGCTATCTTGGAGGGAAGTGTGTGGAAGGGATGACCAAAGAAAGTGAGAAAGAAATTGGATCTTATAAAACTTGGATTGGATTAATTTGGAGGAGAAAATTTAAAGAAAAATACTTTAACACAACAAAGGTTTAGAAATTGAACTGGATAACTATTGAATTATGGGCACTTGAAGGGCATAATTAAATGCTGAAATTGAGTGTGTTGAAAAGAAAGGAAATAATAACTAATGACTGATGATAATAATTATTATCATTTATTATTGATAATAATAATTAATGATTAGCAAACTTAATAAAAGTATTATATTCAATAAAGAAAGTTAAAGGTAAAAAGACTCAAGAGTGCCATCCGATGGTACAGGAAAACTTCAGTACATTTTAAAAAGTGTCTGGTCTTCTCAAGAGTTTGGATTTAAAAGAAAATAAAAGAAATTTTATTATTGTTATAGAACTATCTGAATAAAGACTCAAGAGTATGGATTGTTGAAAATAAATTCAAAAGATATTGGTTGAAATAATATACTGGACTCTGGGATTGAATATATCTATTAAAGAAGAGGATTTTAATTATTAAGGAAGAGGAAAGAAAAGGGGAAAAAAGGAGAAGATATAATGGAGAAACTGTTGATATAAGATTGGACTTACAAGAGTCAAGATTGGATTTGCAAGATATAAGACATGATAAAAATTAAACTTGAAATGTGCAATTACTGTATGTACTACAGAAAATAGAAATGGGGACTCAGCATACACAAGAACAAAATAAACCAGAAGGGGAGTAGTTCTATAAAGAAGAAGCCAACATTGAATGACAAAACGAACAGAAATTATTTAAGCGGAGGGGGGAAGGATTAAAAATTTGTGGTCTTATGGGATGATAAAAGGGAGAATGGTTCAGAAAATGGATAAAGGGAGAGGAAAAAAGCAGAAAAAGGAAGGACAAAAGAAAAATCAAAAGAGGGAGAGAGAAAAGTTTAATAACTGTAATGAGAAATGGAGGGGAATAAGAATGGGGAAAAAGGGAATTAAGAGAAAGGAGCAGAAAACAAAGAGGAATAGGAAACGAACAAGGATGAAAAGAAAGTACATTGTCCAAAGAGTGACAGATAATGGGTGAAAAAAAAAGGATAAGGAAGGACATTCCACAAGGTAATATGTTGTAATGTATAAGAATATATTGAAAATAGTATTTTGTAATGTATAATGTATATATTTGTAATGTAATGTATACATATTTGTTTTCATAGATTTTCACGGCTACAGGTATGTAGGTCTTGTGTGTTTGGGTCTTTTCCCGTGTAAGATTAAGAGGATCTTAATGGCGACGTTTTGGCAAGGTCCCACTTGCCATCCTCAGGCTGGTGCTCTCTGCTTTGTGCCAGTGCAAGCAGTGTGTGATTGGAGCTGCCATCTCTCTATAAATACTGTGGGGGAGGGCTGGTGTGCTGGGCTGGTTGGCTGCGCTGCTGCCTCTTGATTGGTTGATGGAGTTGATGTTGGTATAATGGGCTGTGTGATGGCCTTGTGAGTTTTGTTGTGGAGATATCCTGGATCTTGTGCTGTAATCTCTTGGGTCGTTTGTTTTGTAGTCATCTTTTTTCCATTAGCCTCCCGTGTTTTAATGGCTTGGCTAATGGATTGTGTGATGGCCTTGCGAGTTCTTTTGTTGCGGTATCCTGGGTCCTGCGTTGTGATCTCCTGTTTTGATCTCTTTTCCATTAGCCTCCTGTGTTGTAATGGCTTGGGTAATGGGTTGTGTGATGACCTTGTGAGTTTTATTGCTGTGGTATCCTTGGTCTACATCACAGCCACCCACTTAGGATATCACATCAGAAAACTCAAGAAATTACACCACAAGAACTCAAGAAGTTGCAACACAGCAAATGACCCAGGAAATCCCAGCATAAGACCAAGGATACCAAAGCATAAAACTCATCACACAACCCATTACCCAAGCCATTACAACACAGGAGGCTAATGGAAAAGAGATCAAAACACAAATGACCCAGAAGATCACAACGCAGGACCCAGGATACCACAACAAAAGAACTCGCAAGACCATCACACAATCCATTACCCAAGCCATTAAAACATGGGAGGCTAATGGAAAAAAGATCACTACAAAACAAATGACCCAAGAGATTACACATAAGATCCAGGATATCTCCACAACAAAACTCACAAGGCCATCACACAGCCCATTATACCAACATCAACTCCATCAACCAATCAAGAGGTAGCAGTGCAGCCAACCAGCCCAGCACACCAGCCCCCCCCCCCACCAGTATTTATAGAGAGACAGCAGCTCCAATCACACACTGCTTGCACTGGCACAAAGCAGAGAGCACCAGCTTGAGGATGGCGAGTGGGACCTTGCCAAAACATCACCAAGATACTCTTAATCTTACACTGGAAAAGACCCGAACACACCTAGACCTACATATAAATATACATATACATATACATACATACATATATATATATTTGTGTTATATACTAGATAGGAAGATTGATATTAAGGTAGAATGAAGCTGGCTAGCTCAAATTATTAACCAGAGGGGACAATTATATTTACAGATAAAGATTGATAAAATGACAAATGTGACAGAAAAAAGTAATATGAGAAATGACAACAGAAATGAGATGAGAATTTTAGATAACATTGTAAAATTAGATACGAGAATGTATTAATATAACATGAAGTGGAATTGGATAAGATAAGCTTAATATTTAACAATAATAAGGATGATGCAATATGAAACTAAATAGCTTTAATGAATAGGTAACCATGGTCATGTTTGTTTTGAGATGTGAAACCTGGAAGCAGACTCCTTGTCAAATGAGAATTTTTTATTTTAAAAAATAAAATAAAAGCAGGGAGAAAATTGAATAATGGAATTTCTAGGTATGTTTAACTGATATGATGGTAGGCATTTGGAGAGAGTTTTGAAAGGTTGAAATTAAGTATTGAATGATTATGAATTAATGTGAAATATATGCATTGAAAGATATGATTAATATTATTAATTTTGTCTATACTAAAATGTGTGATATGTTGATGCCACACTGTTAATATATTGTTGTGCATATGCAGAAATTTTTTGGGAAAAATAGTTGTCACATTGAAAAGCAGCAGTGCTCAAAGTAAAACAAAATTAACTCACAGTGATTATTTGAATGCAAATAACGTGATCAATTGAGCAATTTACTCGAGCAAAACGTAAATCTTGTGCAATGAAGAATTTTTCTTAAATTGCTCTAGGGAAATATCTGTGAAGAAGTCTCTCACTCAAAATCCAATTTTGAGACAGAAGTAACACCCCTCTCTCCCAGCCCCATTTATATTTTAAGGAATTTCTTAATTTCATAGATGTACATTAAACTGGTCAGTTAAATGGTTTTGGTTTATTTCAATAAGCTAAGCTTCAAAGTCTTCGTAATAAGTAAGGTCTTCTAGTGCAACCTTCCTCAAGCAGGAGACCCTATCCCATTCCAGACAAGTAGCTGTCTAGTTTCTTCTTAAAAGCTTCTAGAGGTGGAGCACCCACAACTTCTGGAGGCAAATTGTGAGGTTAATTGTCCTCACTGTTAGGAAATTTCTTTTTAGTTCTAGATTAGTTGTCACCTTAATGAGTTTCCATCCTTTGTTTCCTGTCTTGCTTTTTTGGTGCTTTAGAAAATAGGTTAATCCCCTCTTCTCTGAGGCAACCTTCAAATATTGGAATATTTCTATCATGTCATCCCTAATCCTTTTCACTAGACTAGACATACACTATTCCTGCTGTTGTTCTTCATATATTTTAATCTCCAGGTCCCTAATAATTTCTGTTGCATTTCTAAGTCTCAGCATCTTTTTTATAATACAGTGACCAAAACTGGATGCAGTATTCTAAATGTGGTCTTACCAAGACTTTACAAAGTGGTACTAATACTTCATATGATCTTGATTCTTACCACTGTTAATGATACCTAGGATTTCATTGGCTTGTTTAGCTGCTGCCACACAAGCCAGCTTATATTTAATTGACTGTCCACTAGAATTCCACGATCCCTTTCACAGTTAATTCTACTGCTACAGACTAGATGAAACTTGGCTTAATGCTAGTAACTGTGAGATGGATTGTGGAGTCCTAGTAGACAATCACTTAAATATGAGCTAGTCGTGTGCTGTAGTTGCCAAAAATGTCAACATAGTCCTAGGCTGCATTAAGAGAGGATAGAATCAAGATCACATGAAGTGTTAATACCACTTTATAATGCCTTGATAAGACCACACTTAGAATATTGCATCCAGTTTTGGTCAGCATACTATAAAAAAGATGTTGAGACTCTGGAAAGAGTTCAGAGAAGAGGAATAAGAATATTTAGGAGGTTGGAGGCTAAAATATATGAAGAACAGTTACAGTATTGGGTAAAAAAGAACTAGGGGTGACATGATAAGAGTGTTCCAATATTTGAGGGGCTCCTAGAAAGATGAGTGGGTTAAACTCTTTTCCAAAGCATCAGAAGGAAAGATAAGAAAAAATGGATGGAAACAACCAAGGAGAGAAGCAACCCAGAATCAAGAAAATTTCTAATGATGAGAGCCATCAACAATAAAATAGCTTGCCTTCAGAAGTTGTTTATGCTCCCTCACTGGAGGCTTTCAAAATGAGACTGAAAAGTCATTTGTCTGAAATGGTCTCCTGTCTGAGCAAGGGATTGGACTAGAAGACCTTCCAACTCTATTATTCTATGTTCTAAACAAAAAAAAAAAAAACCCTGCAAATAAACACCATAGAAGTCAAGAAGGCTTCTATGTTCCTGGTAACATAATACAAAACCAGTGCAACAGCAATTCATTATGTAAAAATGAGAGCCATCTAATCTACAAGAAAATAACTACATATGCCAATTAAGGCTCAAAGCCATCTGCTCTTTCAGTATTACTTGCTGTCTCTCCATTTGGTGTGAGAAATTAAAAGCTGTTTTGTATGTGCATGCTAAGACCAAGCATATTTCCTCTCAAATGTATTTACCATCATAGGGAGGCCTTAGGTCAAAGTGGTATTTTTTATCTATTGGTTAACAAATATTATTTGTGTAATATATTTATAAGTTTGTAACTGTACTTGTACATTTCTGACTGTTAAGGGGTATTTTGAAATACACTGGAATATCAGAGCACCACCACTTTAATCCTGCTGTACCTCTTTTTTTCCAAGCCTAAAAACAAGGCTACTTTAAATTTGTACCATTTGTACCATGCTGATGCTCCTACAAAGCATCTCTTTAGTTTTTAAATCAGATTTTAAACAGTTCTAGGTTGTAACTGTTAGTCACAGTAAGAGTTTGTAGAAACTAGCCAGGTTTGGGGGAGGGAAAGAAAGAAAAGGAAAGGAAAGAAAAGAAGTCCCAAGAAAAACAAAGACTTCAAAAATTAAACAATATCAGGTTAATTGTGATTCCCTCCATCTATTTTCTCTTTCTGTGATATAATCAGCAACTTTAAAGGTCCTGCTAATATTCCATCTTAATCTAGAGAATTGGTAACCATACTCCTCCTTTCATACAGAGGCAAAATATTCAAGTTTTGATTGGAATTCAATAGTGTATAGTTTTCATTATTTCCTAGTCTGTTTTCAATCTTAGTTAAAAGCCTAAAGGATTTATAGCCCAATTTGTGAATGGCCACCATGTCTTTTCTAATTAAGTGTTTAATATAGTTTAATATCTTGCCACTGCATACACATTGCCACTTGACAAACATGATAAGATACACTGGGGTTTTTTTGTTGGGACATCCATTAAAGACAGCTCTGTCCCCAATGCTGTTGCCATTTAGGTTCCAGATAAGCATGGCATTGTATTAATGTGATTTTTATGTAACTATTGAATAAATGTTTCTCTTCTCTCATTTAGTTTAACAGAAATATATAAAATTATCTTTAACACTATAAGAAAAGCTTTTATTATGTAGAACTTTGGGTTTCAGTTTTATATTTTATATTGATTTACCTGGAATAATACTATTAAACAAAATGCAATTTACAACGTAGAATTAGGCTGTAATGTTCAAGATGTATCTCATTTTGCACCTCAGCATTCAGTACCACAAGTATACAAGGCTGATCAGTATTGTTTTACTATTAGTAAGGTTTGACACTACCTGCAATGGAGATATGTTGATGAAGATGATAAAATTAGCTGAGAAAGATAAATTAACCTCTTCGATCAGAGAAATATAATCTCTACATTTATGGCTGATTGGAAATCCCTTATACACTTTTTGCATAAACAAAAAATGCACTTATGATTTGTGGTTTTGGTGAAAGGAAAAACTCTGGATAATAGGAAAGTGTGAGTTTTCTTTTGTAATCACAGAATAAGAGATAATTTTGTAGTTGTACTTACGTTTGCTGCATTGGTGGAATGAGGAGAGCCAGAAATAAAGCCAGAATTTAGATGCCCGGGTGGATCACTGCTTAAGTATGAGTCAACAGTGTGTTTCAGCTGTCAAAAAAGCAAATGCAGTCCTGAGCTGCATCAACAGAGGAATAGCATCAAGTTACAGTACTGTTCTACTGTATACTGTACTAGTAAGGGCACAAGTGTATTACTGCATCTAGTTTGGGTCACCACAATATGAAAAAAATGTTGAGACCCTAGAAAGACTGCAGAGAAGAGCAACAAGGGTGATAAGTGGTCTGGAGATTAAACTGAATGATGAAAGTTTAAGAAAACTAGGACACTTCCGGTTGTCGGCTTCGGTGACAGCAGGGATTCGCCTTCTCTGCGATCCCTGCTGTGCTAGCCGCCTTGGTGCCTCTGATCCTGATGGATTTGGAGGCTAAGGCTGCCCTGTTGGGGCAGCTGAAGATAGGGGGGATCCGGACAGGGGTGAGGAGCGTCGCAACCCCCCCCCCCCCCCC
>NW_020771523.1:0-13337 GCF_900518735.1 Pseudonaja textilis | reverse complement strand
CCCCCCCCCACTCCCACCCCGCGGAAGCCTCGCAGCGTCGGGCGCAGAAAGCCGGCAGCGGCAGTTTCAGAGGAAGAAGGGCGCATGCGCGAGCGAACGTTGCCCGGAGCAGCTGGAGGGAGAGACGATTCCACCTGTGAGGCTCTTTTCCAAGGAAGGCCGGAAGTAGGCATTCCTTTCCGCTCTACACCTCGTAGCTCTCTGGCCTTAACCCTTGCGCTGCGCCTCGATCAGTCAGGCATAGATGACGCGGACTACCGAAGACACTGCGCCTCCCCCCAGCCCCCCCATAAGGTCCCCGGCGGTGCCTGCACGCCAAGTCCCCCCAGCGCCCCCTCAGCAGTCCAAGGCGGAGCAAAGGGAGGGGCCAAGTCCCGGGGAGAGGCAGCAAAGCAAAGTCGGATTGCCTCCTGCGACCCCCTCCCGCCCATCCTGAAGCCTCCAACCCTGGGCGGCTTCAGAGGGCGAACAGAGCATGCGCGAGAGAATGTTGCCCGCAGTGGTCTATGTATGGGGGGGGGGGAGAGGAGAGAATTCCACGCGGAAGGAACCGGGTCCTCCTTTCCGCTCTAGCATGTCACAACTCTCTGGGCTTAACCCTTGCGCTGCACTCTACTCTGGCAGGCGGAAATGAGAGAGACGAACTCTCTATCACCCACGAAGTACGACTACAGGGCCTCCCTGGGCCTTTCTCGAGGGCTGAGCTCCTCCGTGTCCCATCATCCCCTCCCCGCACCCGTCTGGTCTCAAGACCGCCGGGATTGGGGCGCAAAGGCGCGTCCCTCTCCCGCCTCCCTCTCGCAAGGGGCGCTACCGTGGCTGGCCGGGACCACCAGGGGGCGCCCTCCGCAGGCGGCCTGCGAGCCTCAAGAAAGGGACTGAGCATGCGCGTCTGCCTCTCTCGCTCCCCAGCCTGATGGGAAATCCCGGGGGGGGAAGAGGGGGGGCTTCTTCCCGGGTACATTGTGTCCCCCCCCCCGCCCTTTGCACCTAGAGATGCGCCCCCCCCCCCCGCCTCCCCCGGGTCCAAGAGGCTGCAAGAGGGTCTGGCAGGGAGGAGCCTCCCCAGGAAGGGGGTCCCGCCAGAGGGCAGGCTGGAGCGGGGCGGGGGGCTCGCAAGGAGGGGGGGGTTCCTGTCCCCTCCGAGCCCCAATCGCAGCCAGTGCAGGAGTTTCTCTCCTTTTGGGCTTCTTTCCCACTTGGTGCCAGGAACGTTTGGATGCTCTTTGGGAGGCCCGGGAAGGACTCTCGCCTTTAGGGGTCTCCCCACAAATGCCAAGCAAAAGGGGGGGTGGCCAATTTCCTCCCCTCCCCTCCCCCAGACAATCCAGGACTTCCCTGCAGGGGAGCAGCTGGTGGCAGCATTGCTGGGGGTCCCATGCGCAGACTGGGAGGGGGGCGTTTGGGGATGGGGGATACCAGCCCCCCCATTCTGTGTGTGTGTGTGTCCATCTGCCTTTCCGGCCCTTCAGCTGGACTCTGAGGCTGGTGAGTGAATCCAGTCCGAGACTCAGCCTGGATCCCCCTCCCCTCCGCAGGTGGGAGGTCCAGAGGGTGGGAGAGGGCTGGGAAGGGCCGTTTCTGCCCAACTCCAAGGCCGGGAACCCTGGCAAGGCCCCCTCCGCCCCCGGGGCCATGTGAGGGAGGCTTCTGTGGCCCTGAAGAGCCAGCCTGGAGGGCCCGGATCCCAGGCACTTGGGACGCCCCTCTCAGCCAGGGACCCCGGGAGGAGGAGGAGGAGAGGAGAGCTGGAGCTGCCCAAAGGGACAGAGCAGATGGGCAGAGGCCCAAGAATGTGGACCCTTTCTGGCCAAGAGAAAGGAGGGAAACCCCCCCCCCCTTTGCAAAGCAGAGGAAGAACCAGCCCAGCCAGGACTGACTTTGGTGGAAGGCGGCTTATTTGACCTCTTTAAATGCATGGGATTCTTTGGGGCCCCAGTGCCACGGAGAGTCTTTATCTAATAACCTGTGTAAAGGTTCAGCGACTGAAGCTTTGTGTGGTAAGAATGAAGCATAGAAATTTAATAAACCCAGGAAGGCTTGTAGTTCCGTTTTGTTGGTAGGAGTGGGTGCCTCGTGGATGGCTTTTACTTTTGACTCCACTGGGTGGATGCCTGAGGCGTCTAGCCTGTATCCTAAAAAGTCCACTTGTCTAGTGGCAATGGTGCACTTCTCCTGTTTGAGTTTGAGACCATGCTGTCTAAACTTCTTCAAAACTGCCCTAACCCTCTGGAGGAGCTGGGGTCTGTCCATAGCTGAGACCAAAATATCGTCAAAGTAGGGGACTACTCCTGGAAGACCTTGGAGAATTCTCTCCATTAGCGACTGAAAAATACCTGGGGCCACGCTAACGCCAAATTGGAGGCGTTTACACCTGAATGCCCCTCTGTGAGTTACTATGGTTTGTAAGTCTGCTGTGTGGTTGTCGACGGGGAACTGCTGATATGCCTGTGACATGTCTAGCTTGGCAAAAATGGTGCTGGGTTCGAAAGTGTGCAACAGGTGTTGGATGACTGAAACGGGGTATGCGCTAACCTGGAGATAACGGTTAAGGGTCGTCTTGTAATCAGCACAAATTCTCAAACTACCGTCCTTTTTTAGTGGGGTGACTATGGGGGTCTCCCACTTGGCGAAATCTGTGGGTTCAATTACCCCTTGTTTGAGAAGTTTGTCTAGTTCCGCGTCTAATTTGGGGCGGTTAGCGAAAGGCACTCTACGGAATTTCAGGCGGACAGGAACTGCCTGGGGGTCTATGGAGAAAGAGATGGGTGTGCCATTGTAGCAACCCAGCTCGCTGCTGAAAACATCGGAATATTCTGAGAACAATGTGTCTACATCAGAAGTTGAGACAGCATGAATCCCTGTTACACTAAGGCCGAGAGAGGGGAACCAATCTAACCCCAAGAGACTAGGGAGGGTACCATTAACCACCACTAAAGGCAGATGGCCTTTGAAGGTTTGGAATTTAACAAGGAACTTGCCTTTCCCGAGGACAGGGATGTTCTTGCCTTGATAGTCTCTCAGGGTGAGGTGGCACTTTTGCAGCTGCTTCCTGGTCAGTCTGGGTTGAATCTTTTTCAGCGTGTCCCAGGAGATGATTGAGAGCGCTGAGCCGGTGTCCACCTCCATGGTGCAAGGTTTACCTTCTAGGGAGAGAGAAAGTTTAATTTTATTCGGAGTTTGGGAAGTGTGGTTGGCATGGTAACACGTGTAACAATCTTCTACTTGCCTTTGGAGGCTAGGAGATGAAGGAAACTTCTGGGGAGGAGCGCGTGCTGCCTGGCAGACTCTTGCAAGGTGACCTTTCTTGTGGCAGTTTAGGCAACTGGCGTTTCTAAACCTACAAGATGCCCGGGAATGGGAACCCCCGCAGGTTAGGCACAAAAGGATCTGTTGTGGGCCACTGCTGTTTCTCCGCCTCGCTCCTACCTGTGGCTGTTTCAGTTGCTTGAGGCGATGGACATCTGCACTTTCAGAGGGGTCATCTTCGCTCATCACCTCCTCTGAGTGGACGGTGGAAGTACCGGGCTTTGGTGCTGTGCCCTGAATCTCAGCTGCTGACTGGATGGACAGTTCAGCAGCTAGGGCTTCATCCACTGCTTGGGAAAGATTTAGGTCTTTCCTGGCCAGCAGACGACGTTGGAGCCTCTGATCTCTTACCCCACAGACGAGTTGGTCGAGAAGCATGTCGTCTAAATAATTCTTGAATTCGCATTGTAGAGCGGCTGTCCTCAGGGCGGCCATGTACTGGTTGATGGATTCTCCCTCTGCTTGCTTCCTCATCCTGAACGCGTAGCGTCTTGCGATCTGGGAAGGCTTAGGGGAGTAGTGGTTCGAGAGTGTTTCTTGCAACTCACTCCATGGAACGTTCTTGATGTCATGTGGTGCGAAAAGTACCGTGGCAGTGTTGAAAATTGCAGCCCCGCAGTAGCTAAGGAAGTACGATTTCTTCCTGTGCTCCGCAGCGTCGGCTAACCCAATGGCATCGATGTAATGGCTGAAACGATTCTTGTAGGAGTCCCACGTCTCCTCGTTGGGTTTGAATGGCTGAAACGCCAGATTGGCATTCATCTTGGGCCCCTCGGTGTCGTTGGTAGACCGGGCTATCTCTCAGGTTGGTCGTGGCCCGGGGGCTGCGCTATCGTGAGTGCTGGCGGTTGTGGTTACAACGCCCTTGACTTGCTCCGGGACTCGGCCCTTGCGAGGGCAGCCTGTGTTTCGCGCTCTCTGTGCTCATGGCGGCTGCAGCTAACAGCGCCGTAACTTCGCTTGAGTAACTAATTCAAATGACAGCGGTTTGAATTTCGTGCCCTCTCGGAGGCGTGGGCAGCTGAGAATTCAGCGCCGTGACTTCAGCTCTTTTCGCAGCGGAATGAGCTTGAGCTTTCGGTGTGAAGCGGCTGCGGTTCAGTTCCGAGGCTTCGCTGGCATGATTTTCAGCTCTTTTGAATTTGGGTGCTTCTGACTAGCCTGCGGTCAAATCCCACCCTCGTCGCCAGTGTTGTGGAGCGAAGGAATAGACGAGGCTTAGACCAGAGCATATAACTAACAGTCTTTATTCAGGGAATAAAGGGTTGTCGCGTCTGCTAGCTAACAAGGCAGACTGCAAGCGAACAACGGCTGGCTCTGCTCGACAGCCGGCTTTATAGCCGATTGTCAAACGGAGCCAACCAATGGGAGCTGCTGATACTCCCGCTCAAACAGCGGACCTGGTTGGGAACCCCAACCAGTCCTAAAGACATAACAGTAATTAGGCACGAAATTGAGCCAGCCATCGAAAAGGGCGTGAAGCAGAATCATTGTTGCTAGTGCCTGAGCTGTCTGATGAACCGCCGCCGCTGCTGCTGCTCTAACTTGCGATTGAACTGCTGCTGTCAGATTGAAAATAGCAAGGTTCAACATATTGAACAACGTGGTTAACTCAACTACTGGTGAAATACCATTCACCATGTGGCATGGCAGGAAGCCTGATCTGAGTT
This sequence comes from Pseudonaja textilis, assembly GCF_900518735.1. The sequence goes on along the minus strand of NW_020771523.1, from coordinate 8,358 downwards.
ACCTGCACACATTTGGTGCACCAGCATGGGTGCATATCCCTACACAACTCAGGCGTAAAGGGCAACACAGAGCTAAACAATTTTTCTTCGTTGGTTACCAAGCTAACCATAGGGCATATAGATTTTGGGAGAAAGGCACATCTAGAGTGTTATGTAGTGCCAATGCCCAATTTCTAGAGCACGTAGGATGGGATAAATTAGAGCAGGATAACAATAAAGAGGTGGTTATTGAATCCTACAGAAATCCCATCAAGTATCCCTGTAACTTTAAAAATAAAGTAAAGAGAGAAGTACAGGAAGAAATTGTGCCCATAGAAGAAGAAAAGGAAGAAATAGCTCAGCAAGATGAGGAACAGGACCAGGTAGTAACACAAAGAAGTCCTCATACAAGCCCTGTAATTCCCAGAAGAACTACACGTATATCTAGACCGCCTGATAGATACCAGGCTAACACAGTGTGCCAGGCAAATAGAGTTCCATCTACTGTGGATGAGATAAAAAGGTATCCTTCTAAAGAGAAAGAAAATTGGAATGCAGCAATGAATAAGGAATTGAAATCCTTGAAGGATATGAAGGTATATGAAAATGTGAGATTACCTGTTGGTATAAAACCCATTGGCTGCAAATGGATTTTTAAGATAAAAACTGATAAGGATGGAAACACAATCCATAAGGCAAGATTAGTAGCCCAAGGTTTTAGACAAAGTGCAAATGACTATGATGAAGTATTTGCATCTAGTCTTAAAGCAGCAACGTTAAGGGCAGCCTTAGTGTGGGCAGCAAGCAAGAAATATATAGTTAACCATTTAGATGTGGAAACTGCTTACTTGCATGCTCCACTAAGATATACTGTATATATGAGAAAGCCTAGTGGATTGAAAGAAGATAATAATAATGATTGTTGGTTGTTAAAGAAGAGCCTCTATGGTCTTAAACAATCGGGCTATGAATGGAACCAGTATATTGTAAAGGAACTGAACAATATAGGGTTTAAAGCTGGTTTAGCCGATCCATGTCTGTTTAAAAGGGAGACAAATGGAAAAATATCATTATTATTATTGTTTACTGATGATATTGCCTTGATTACTGAGACTAATGATGAAGCGAATAGAATTATAGCATCATTAGGTAAGAAAATAAAAATCAAGCAATTGGGGGAGATAAAGAGATATCTAGGTTTAAATATAGTGAAAACACAGAAAGGTTATAAGATATCTCAGGAAGATAAGATATCTAAATTGCTAATAGATTATAAAATGGAACTTTGTAAGCCTGTAAAGACTCCTATGAGTCAGGATGTTTGCAAAATGGATACTCAAAGTCCCAAGTTTGATAAGGCAATATATCAATCTTTGATTGGTAGCTTATCATATATTAGCAATTGGTCAAGGCCAGATATAGTTTTTTAGTATTAATCAGCTGGCACGACACAATAATGACCCACTTCAATGTCATTGGAATGCATTGAAAAGAATATTAAGATATCTTAAAGGAACATTACACCATGCACTGTATTTAGAACCAGAGGGTGATCTCATATTGAGTGCTTATGCAGATGCTAGTTTTGCATCAGAAAGAGACACAAGAAAGTCGACTTCAGGAACAGCCATAATGCTGGGTAAGACATTAATTGGTTGGAAGTCAATAAGACAACAGCATATAAGTTTGTCTACTATGGAGGCCGAATTCTCCTGTTTATCACTATTATGTACTGAGTTGATTATGTATAAACAAATGTTGAAAGATATGGGTATAACTGTAGATTACCCTATAGTTGTACATGAAGATAATCAGGCAGCAATTCAAATGGCTACAAGTATTGCAGTAAAAACTAGGAGCAAGCATACAGATTTGAAATATCTGAATGTAAGGCAATCTGTAAATAGTAAATTGATACAGCTAGAGTACTGTATGTCGGAGGACAATGTAGCTGATAATTTTACTAAAGCCCAAGGTGCCATTAAGCACCTAGAGAGTTGTGAAAAATATGGGTTTAGAATGTAAAGGCATTATATATTTATGTCACCCAAAAGGGGAGTATGTTGGGTATATGGATACACCAACTGGTTTGGGTGAATGAATATATAAAACCTAGGTTTAAGTGTTTGCAGCTTTAAGCTCAAAAACTGCAATGTCATTGCATAATTATGGGTGTGGTTGTAAGCTGCAATAAGAGGCAGTGAGAGAGACGTAACACTTCCTGGTTTCCACTTCCTGTTTTCGAGTCCCTGATTCCTGGTCTGATTCCTGGTTCCTGGTGTTACTGGTCTCTGGTCTGTCTGCTGTCTGCCTACTACTGTTGTTTACTCCTGTATGAGATGTCTACTGTGCAAGATACTTCTCTCTACTGAACTAAAGGACTGTGTTTACTTGGTGAGCTGTTCATACTCAGCATTGTCTTTGAGAGAGAGTTATCAGAAAGAATATTTACAAGCAGATAAAGACATTGTATTTACTGTTTATAGACTAGGTAACTGGATGGATATACTGGATACTGACATATGGACTGAATGACTATTCTTAATCTCTGTGTGAATTAAATATCTATTTAAAACCACAAACAGTGTTTTTGTCTCAAGTGTGTGTATACTCTTGGGCCCAGCCTCTCTCTCTCATTTTGGCTGCCTGGTTAGACTGCTGCTGTGCACTCTGCTCGGGGATTTACCCCCAAACACTAACATAGTCCACGATGAAGTCCTTGGCTATTTCCTGCCAGCAACCATTTGCAACAAGCCTAACGGTTTTCCAAGTTTTGGTTTAGCAGCAGCACACACAGCACACTCTTTTATATATTCCTCTATGTCAAATTTCATCCTTGGCCACCAGAATTGTTTTTTTGCAGTAACAACCACCCACCCACCCATCCCCCGCCACATGCACAATTATAAATGCTTATATAATTATAACAAAATTGTCAATGGTTATTTTAGCATGGTATTTATTTGTTCCTGCTTGTTTGATATAAGTTTATGGGGTTTTTTTGGCTCCAATGACATTACTGCAAGATGGAGAGCCTTTTTTATTTCAAGCCGAGAGTGGTACAGCTCATTGAAAATTGAATCAATCGTATACAGGTATTATTTGCGATCTGAAATGCTATCAGATAAGAAGACTTTATTAAGGACTTCCTTTCAACAATTAAAACAGTTAAAGCAATTACTTGCTTTTGCATACTTTGACACATCTTTCGAAGATATTCAGGTATCAGCTAAATCCGGGAGTTTTGATTGCAAGTACCTTCTGAGTTTCAAAGATTTCATGGCGTCATTAGATAAACTTGTCAGAACACACCACAAAGCGGTGGGGATTCAGCTCAAATCCAAATTTCAAGTAGTTCAAATCATTTTCTTGATACTTTTTAATTTTCTTCTTTCTGCTTCCAGTTCAACCCTAACCTAATGGTGTCTGATGAGAACTAGAGATTCTGATAATGATTCATTGATCAGCTAATGGTTAAGTGAAGTATACATGTTGCTATTGTTGTTATCATTAGTTACATTCTTGTATTACTAAACATGGGAGCATTGGGGGAAATTAGAAGCAATAAAGGGGTGGTTTTAACTGTCAGATGCCGGTGTTACTGTGCCATGCCTCAGGTCATCATAGCCCTTAGGAATTCCCCTGAGTCCCAAGGAATAACACGACCTCTCAGATGTTTTCAATGGGGCAGAATACTCCCTCACCAACCCACTGACTGCAATAGAGATCATGCCAGGGATGAAGCTACCCAAACTGAAACTGTACTCAGTGACCCAGAGAGAAATGAAGGTGTTAAGGTACTAAATATATCGATAAGAATTTGGCCAGAAAGTTCATATGCCAAGCAAAATCCAGTGCTATTCAAAGAAAAAAGATGCGTCAATGAAGTTGTACGTTGACTTTAGAGGAATTACTGGAGTTTGCATAGGTCTACCAAATTAGACCTATGAGAGACATACTGCAGAGAAAAGCTGCTTTCAATTGCCCCCTTGGAAGTTTCCAATTTAAGGTCATGCCCTTCAAACTGCAGACAGCCCTCACCGTATTTGTGGAACTAATCAATGAGGTGCTGCATGAACACCTCTACAGTGGGGTCATAGTATATGTCATGTTCCAAGCCTCCAGCAGCACTAAGAAACAGCAAGCATCACAGTCCTTGGTGTAAGATGTATTTATTGAGAACTCTGCACAACGTGATTAAAGTTACCACTACCCACAAGGCTGCTGCTGCTGCAACCGGATGTAGAGTGCAGTTTAGGCCCGACTTGAAATGGTGCACTAGCAGTCGATCTGGCCATCCCTGCAATTTACCAGCAATCCAGTGGAACTTGCGCATATATTCCACCACCATCCAACCTTTTTGTTTCAAATCCAAGATCTCCCCTTCCAGTACTTCCAATAATAAGCCAGTATTTCCCAGTTCTCAGGGATGCTCGCTGTGGATATCTGCCACCCACTTTGCGGTATCTCCCTCATAACACAGCTGTTAACTGCCATGACCATGGCCCACTGGAGACTGGTAGAGGTGCAGGTGGCTGATGATTTGGTTTAAGAGGGCCAACCCAACTCTGGCCCTCAAAAGCAGTGGCTCCGATGACAGATGAGGTGCCAACTGTCCCCTCAGCTCCACTGGCTGCTGCCTGGACGGAGGTGGGCTGACTGCAGTTGAGGGGGGGCATCCATTGGGGTATCCACTATCTGCCAGTCTAGTTGCCTCATTGGCTGGTTTGTCCACTGAACTCTGTCAAGAAGGAGCCCAGTACCAGTCACCTCTGATTGTATCTCCTGAGATCTTCCGTGACCCCCATCTAGCTGGAGCTTCAGGCTGGCCAGCTGGATTGCAACTGCACTTTCTCAGCAGCTGACGCCCATGGGTCCAAAAACTTGACAGAGAGTTGAAGTTTAGGTATAAAAGGAGATATATGTATTAATAACGACACGAACACTGTTAACGTGAATATAAATTTGTATTTTTGTTTTTAAAAAATAAAATACATTTTTTTAAAAAGAAAGCAATTGGCTGTTGGGCTAGGATCTCAGGTGGGACACATTCTGAGCTTGAAAAGTGACTTCTTAGGCTGGGCACCCATTTCAAGTCCAGACTGAGATTGACATGTTCTTCTTTTGTATGACAATGTATGTGTCCTAGCTTTCTTTTTTTCTATTTTCTTCTGATACCCACACGAAGGAAGAACAGAATCTGCAAGAAATAATGGAAAAGGAATTCTTTACTTAAAATGCCTTTTGGATATAAAGAGAAGGGGAATCTACGATCCTTCCAAAAGGTGTTGAATTGCAATCTTGTCCCATGGATAATAGAAATTAATCAGGAGGATTATAACTTCTCTTTTTCTAAGATAGAATTAAGCCCAAAATGAATTTGGTTCTATAAAAACAAGATTATGGAAAACATTCTAAACTGCACTCTGCAAAACCTATAGGACTACTCATGTGTCTGTGCCTGAATTCATAAAACAATTATTTGTGTGCAGTAAATGTGAGTGCATGTATAATAGACTTTATCCATGGTCACTTATTCCCTAATCATTTTGATTATGTTATTATAATGTGTTCCACGTAGGTCTGACTTTGAAGTGCATTTGGAAAGTGTATGTCATCCAGAATGCAATGGCTCAAGTCACCATGGACACTCCTTGTTGCACCCCTGCAATGCATTATTTTTGGAGCTGTACTGGCTATTGATTGTACATTGAGTGTAATTCTGGATGGTGGTTACCATCACCTGCCAAAGCTCTATACAGTTCATGGCTTGGATATTTACAGGATTGCCTTCTTCCAAAAACTTCTGTTCACTGAATATTGTCAAATTGGACAAACTCTGTGTCCTTTGCTCAGAAAATGCCTTCTATAGGTGCTAGAGTAGTATGCCTTCTCTATTGTTCATCCACTTTTTTTAAAAAAACAAATTTTATTAATTTTTTAAAACATACACAAAACATAGAAACATAAAAAAACTCTTTTCTGAAGGTTGCTTAGTCCCGAGTTAAAACTCTTCGTACAGATGCAAAATCAAATTCATATTCATTTTACATACCATCTTATTAACATTTTCAATTTTCTAAATAGCTTCTCCTCTCTTAAATTTTCTTAATTTTATTTTATTTGTTTATCTCCTCTCAATTCGAATCATAATATTATTCTTTGGCTGTTCTGTTAAGTTCGCCAATCACCAGAACAAAGGGAGGCGCAAGATTCGTGACTCTTTCAAGCTCTTTATTTAGTCTCCGATCCGGCTCGGCTCGACTCTCGGATCGGTGGCAGCTTATATTGAAGTCGCCTAGCTAGCCGCGGCCAATGATACTGCTTTGAATCCCCCGCGATCGGTTTCTACCAATTGCAGGCGATTCACAGCGGGCCAATCGCTGTGGCTCACTCAGCCAATCCGAGCGTTGTGCGTCCTGGCCAATCAGGACGAGTGGTTACAAGAACATTAATGAGGCAATACAGAACACCCCTCCCCACTTGGTATGGTCCTACGTAACCGTAAGTAGGCGGGGCTCCATATCTGTCGACTGGACTTGCGCAGGTTTGTTGGTGCCTGGTCTTTGAGCCATTCAGTTGGGGTCTGTGTTGCTCCCTGCCTCATCGCTGGAACCATCTGGAAGGGTGAGCCGGGCCTTTCGCTGTAGCTCCCTCCCGGTCTACTCGGGCTGGCTGAGCTGCGGCCTCCGCTGCTCTCGCTCAGTTTTTCTGAGCTGGATGAGCTTGCTTGGCTGTTCCTTCCAGGCGAGGCTTCGGGCTGGTTGTTTCCCAGTGCTTCGGCTGGTTGAGTATTCTTGGTTTCTTTCCTGTTGGGGTTGCCTGTTTTGGTTTTCGGAGTTTGTCATCCCTTCTTTGCTGGTGTTTGGTTGCTCCCCCTCCCCTCCTGGATTTTTGTTCGCCTGTGTCTGCGTGTCGGTTGTTTTCCGTGGTAATTCTCGATCTTAGTTGATCGATGTGTCGCTTCCATACTCGTCCATTGCTTGTTTGTAGCTGGTACGAGCGGGGACCCGTCACCTGGGTTATTGTTGCTGGTATCCAGAGTGGTTCCCCTCTGAAGTTTTTGCGTATACTGCATCTCCTGGTGTGAATGTTCGATGCTTGCTTGATGAGTCAGGGGGGGTCTTTCGGGGTTGTAAGTGGGGTGTAGCCTGTCTAGGGGGATCTTAATTTTCTCCCCATTAATAGTTCTGCTGGGCTTTTGTTAGTTGTTGTGTTGGAAGTTATATGTTGGATGAATAGCATTTTATCTATCTTTTCTTGGATATTTCTGGTTTAGATTTTTTGAATTGTTTTTTTTGGTGAATTGGACCATTCGTTCCGCCCTCCCGTTTGCCGCCGGATGTGCTGGCACTGTTAGAGCGTGCCGTATTCCTCGCTCCACTAGGAATTTTTTGAACTTCAATGCGGTGAACTGTGACCTGTTATCTGATACGATTACGTCTGGGAGGCCGTGAGTTGAGAATAGTTTCTTGAGCTCTCTGATGATGGCCTCCGTGGTGGTAGTTCTCATGTCGCTTACCTCCAACCAGTTGGAGTAGGTGTCTACTGTGATAAGGAATGTGTTCCCCTTCGTGGGGCCCGCAGTCTAGGTGGATCCTGGACCATGATCCTCTAGAGGTTTCCCATTCCAGGATTGGGGCGGTGGGTGGGCTCGGCCTGGATTCTTGGCATGGTCTACAGGTTGCCACCCAGGCTTCGATTTGCTTGTCCATCCCTGGCCACCAAGCGTAACTTCTGGCCTGGACTTTAGTCCTGACAATGCCTGGGTGCCCCTCATGTAGTAGCTTCAGTACTCTTTCTTTTAGTTTTTCCGGAATAATAACCCTGTCCCCCCATAATAAACAACCTTTTTGAGTAAAAAGTTCTGTTTGTCGGTTTCGGAAGGTCCTAAATTGTTCGTCGTCGTCTTTTTCTGGCCACCCTTTCTCCACCCAATTTAAAATCTGCGCCAGACATTTGTCCTTATTGGTTTCGTGGGCAATGTCTGACGCGGTTAGAGGGAGGTTGGGTAAGGTCTCTATGTTCAGGGTGGACATTGTGGGTGCCGGGTCGGCGTCCAGGTCAGGTAGCAGTGTGCGGCTCAAGGCATCTGCGTGTGCGATTGTCTTGCCGGGTCGATGGATCAGCAGGTAGCTGTAGGCGGCAAGGAACTCGGACCATGTTGGTGAATGTTCTGCCGTAGAGGTACTCGTGGAATCTTTTTACGGCGGCGATGATTGCAAGGGCTTCTTTGTGCAGTTGACTATAGTTCCTCTCCTGTTTTGCTAGGGTTCTTGAGTAAAATGCAATGGGTGCCTCATTTCCATTCAGGAGTATGTGGCTGAGGACTGCCCCGACGCCGAAAGGTGACGCGTCGCACGTTACTGTGAGCGGAAG
>NW_020771520.1:0-13353 GCF_900518735.1 Pseudonaja textilis | reverse complement strand
TTTTAAGTTCTGCTGCCCATGAATGGTGTGTGTGTGTGTGTGTGTGTATGTGTATGTGTGTGTGTATTCCTCCTACATCAGCTTTTCAGTGGAGTATGACCCAACAGATTCGAAGTGTGTTAGGTGGAGGAGGCAGGCTGGGTAATATCCGTTGACCTGTTAAGTACCCAAACAATGTCTTACACACACACACACACACACACACACACATACACACACACACACACAAGTCCTAGGATCATATGATCTCCGTTTGCAACCCTGACAAGCCAAGCCAATGAGGAAACCAGATTCACTTAACAATTCATAATTGCAGGGATTCCCTTAACAAACCTGGCACAGAAAGGACATCAAATGGGGCAAAACTCACTTAAGAACCATCTGATAATTTGGGGGCTCGGTTGTGGTTGAAAGTCGAGGACCTCCTGGCCTGCAATTCCCGACCTGGCCTCTTCCAAACTGGGTGAAATCCACGTGCTTCGACCTGCCATCTCCTTGCTTGGACCATCTGGACGATCCCCATAAACGCTATTAACAGGACCGTTCTGCTTAGTCACAGCAATTCTCTTTAAGCCTTTCATGATATTTGCACATTTGCATTAAAAAGAGGGAGGGAGAGGTTATATAAGACACCTGGTTTTCTTTAAAAAGTAAAAAATAAATTGCATAGCGGTATCAAAACCGCTTCCTTGTGGGCCAAAAATAGCGGTTGCTTTTTTCTCTCTCTGCTTTGCAGTAAGGATGGAAGGGTAGATCAAAGGACTTTCTCTCATTCTGCAGCCATGAAAACAAATAGTTTCATTGTCTTGTTGCAAATCCCATGTCCTTCTTTGTGATATCTTATCAGCTCCTAAGAGATGGAGCGAAAGGTTGCGCACATGACAAAAAGGATTCGTTTCCCCAAACCATGTCAGGTTACCAGTTGCAAAGGGCCTGGCGCTGACCCCAGAAGAGCCCTAAGAGCATCTTCAGAGTTGAGGCGAAAAATGAGCCCAGAAACATTTGCAATGGGTCACCCCAAAGGTGCTTTTTCAAAAAGCCACTGGACTTTGTTTTCCCTTGAAGATGTTTTGCTTCTCACCCAAGAAGCTTGTTCAGTTCTTCTTCAGTTCTTCAAAACTGCCCAGTTGCCTTTTGGAGGGAAAAAAACACCTTTGGGACAACCAAGAACCTCCGTAGGCATTACCAATGGACAGTCGCTCCTTTGAATGTCCATCATGGGAAATCCATGAGACGAGAAGAAGCGAAAGTCGACAGGCTTATGAAAGGCTTCCTTCAGGGAGAATAGACCAAGAGAAGAACATTGCTCATAGCTGAATAAACTGCCCAAGAATTTAGACCAGGTGTCAGCAACCTGTGGCTCTGGAGCCGCATGTGGCTCTTTCATCCCTCTGCTGCGGCTCCTTGTCACTCAAAATATGCGTCACAACTGCCGATGTGCTACACCTGCTGGCACACGATTTATTGAACCTTTCAACCCCTGGTAGGTTTTGTAACTCCTGGTGTTTTCTGTGGGAAGGGTATCCAAATGGCTCTTTGAGTGTTTAAGGTTGCTGACCCCTGATTTAGACAGTAAGATAGGAGGAAAAGGCAACTGGTGTCTCCTCGCTGTCCTGACCAGAGCAGGTGGAGTTGCTTAATTGTAGATCTTGGCATCGAGCTGATCAGGTAGGTACAATCCAGCTCCAGAGACCTTAATGCAAAGGTCAGACTTCACCAGCCAGAGCCAGGCGGAGACAAGTACACTCAATATTTTCTGCCTTCAACAGAAGTCCAACTCTCTGGTGAAGGAGGCAAGAAATCCTCTTTGTATCCAGTGTCTTTGGGTGCCCTGGTAAAACCGATGCCACAAAAGAAACCCAGAGAGAGCTGCTGCCTCTCATTTCTGGAGCAAAATGGCTTTTCTGTGGGCCTTTACCAACCTAGGGAAAGTTTTGCAAAACCAGTTGAATGTTCCACACACAGGATGTCGATGCGGCCCCAAACAGTGTGTGTAAAAAAACCTTTTGATGCTGCAACAGAAATGCGCACAAAAAGTACAATTGCAGTAGCACTGCGATCCATTAAAGAAACAATAATAATCTCAAAGCCGCCTATTTTCATGGCGCTTCCGCTGACTCAATGAGAGTTTTTGCAGAAATTAGCCAAACGCTCCTGAAAATGTCCCAAAGCCGGGAGACGGGGACCATAGTGAGGTGCCTGCAGTTCTTTTCATCTGGTAACCTCCGGAGTAAGTTTCGGATAGCTCCTTCTCCCCAAAACCGCCCATCCTGGCCCAAGCAAGAGCGGCATTGTCTTCACTTGCTTGGATTTGGAGAGAGGAGAAATGTCCCAAAGGCAACTGGACTTTCTTGGGTTTTCTTGTTCCCTTTGGGAACATTTTGCTTTTCATCCAAGAAGCTTCTTCAGGGCTTCTTCACTTCTAAAGATGCCTCTTGGATGAGAAGCGAAATGTTTTCAAGGAGAAAAACCGAGAAAGCCCAGTTGCCTTTTGGGAAGCACCTTTGGGACAACCGGGACCTGGAAGGGGGAGAATCTCCGTAGACGAGAAGTGGTGTCCCCGGTGGGCGGAGACTGAACGGACCCACCCCACCCCCATCTCCCCGAGCCCAGCAGAACCTGCCCATGCCTCCTTGCTCATCATGTCTTCTCCACTTCCTTTTGTGGTCCAAAGCCAGCACAACCCCGACGTCGGGACTGGGCACAGCCGCCATCGTGGGCATCCTCATCGTCATCTTCATCCTCCTGATGGTGGCCGTGGACATCACCTGCTACTTCCTGAACAAGTGTGGCCTTTTCATGTGCATTGCCGTCAACCTGTGTGGCAAAGCAGGTCCTGGTGCGAAGGGGAAGGACATGGAAGAGGGCAAAGCTGCCTTCTCGTGAGTAACTGCTCTCCATCTCAGAGGGAGGAAGCCACCTCCTCTTCCCTGCCCTTGAACCATAGCAGAAGGTGGCACTTGCTCGTTTGCTGGGTCCCTGTTTTGTTCTGAGTTCACTGGGGATGTAGGCTCTCACCTGTGTAAATCGGGTGAGAGCTGGTAGCTACCAAGACTGGCCATCACTATCGTATTTGCAGAATTCCTAAGTGGGTCTGAGCCTCATGTGAGCTCCCTGGGAATGTTTTGAACAAGGATCTTCAACCTTGGCCACTTTAAGACCTGGGGACTTCAACCCCCAGAATTCCCCACCCATCCTAGAGTAGCCTAACTGGCTGGCTAAGGAATTCTGGGAGTTGAAGTCCACAAGGCTTAAAGTGGCCAAGTTTGGAGGCCCTGGTTTAGAAGATAAGCAACAAAGGGCTTACATCCTGCAGCTCTGAATAGACCACATTTTCTCCTGCCCAGGTCATGGCTATTTTGCCATTGCCAGTTTAATGCTTCCTCAATTCCAAACACTGAGACATCCTCTCGCTTAACCCTGGAACTGCGGCTTCCAAAGTCCTCTCCGAACCCACTCAGAAAGGGCAAAACGAGATGTTGAGGCTCCCCAAACTGCGACTCTCCAAAACCCTGCACCTCTCAGAGCAGCCTTGAATGTTGAATGATTTCCTCAGTCGCTAGAAATCTCACCCAGACAAGTAAGGAGGGCAGCTTGACGCCCCTTCCAGCCACCCACAAGACTCAGAGATAAAAACACAGGACTGTAGAAACCAAGTGGTCAATTGGCAAAGATAAGGGACACTTTGCATTTCCAGGCCGGTCAGTTTGGGGATCAAATTTTCTCTTGTTGTGCAATGTAGAAAGCAAGAAAATTTCTCTCTCTCTGAGCTGCTGGATTCCAACTGGGCTGCACTGAGTCTAAATAGGGAAGATTTTAGCCTAGGCCTGCCTCTTTCTAGCTTCCCCCATGCTTAACGTTTTGCAAGTTAGAGGCACCAGGAGAGGTGAGCCAGGGTGTTGTCTTCGTAATCCACCAGCAGTGTAATGAGTAGGAAAGGGGCAGCATAACATAATAATAGAGTTGCAAGGGACCTTGGAGATCGTCTAGTCCAGGGATCTCCAACCTTGGCAACTTTAAGCCTGGAGGACTTCAACTCCCAGAATTCCCCAGCCAGCTCTGGGAGTTGAAGTCCTCCAGGCTTAAAGTAGCAAAGGATAGAGACCCCTGTTCCCTTGCTTCCTTGCTCAAGCAGGGGGCCCTGTACCATTTCAGATCTGGAGGTCTTCTGGTCCAGTCTCTTAAAAGCCTCCAGTGATGAAGCACCCACAACATCTGAAGACTAGCTGTTCCACTGATTAATTGTTCTCACTATTAGGAAATTTCTCCTAGGTTGCTTCTCAGAGGTGGGATTCAGCAGGTTCTGACCAGTTCTGAAGAACCGGTAGCAGAAATTTTGAGTAGGTCAGAGAACCAGCCAATCCCACCTCTGACTGGCCCCACCAACCCCATCTCTTCTCTGACTCCCATTGAGTCCCAGCTGAACTGGGTCTCCTTTGGTTGCCCTGCACAGGAGAACAGAGCTGGAAAGCAGCTTAAGTGGGGTGGGGAGGGAATGGGATCTTGCAGTAACCTTCCCTTGCCACGCCCACCAAGCAACGTCTACAGAACCGGTTGTAAAAAAAATTGAATCCCACCACTGTTGCTTCTTCTGTCCAACCGTTGCAAGTTAAGAAATCTTTTCAGGGCGCAAACTGAAAGCCTTCAACTCCGAATCCCTCCCTCTGTTACAGGAAGGACGAATCAAAAGAGCCCATCGTCGAAGTGAGGACGGAAGAAGAACGGACTCCAAATCACGATGGAGGCAAACACACCGAACCCAACGAAACCACCCCGCTCACTGAGCCAGAGTAGGTTGGGAGCGGGGGGGGGACCCTTACTTTCCCTGGAGGAGAACACCAGGATGCTCATTGTCCTCCCGGCTTCCGTGGGCCTCTTGCCAGGCACCCACCTTGGGTGCCCAAAAGTGGGTGAGAAGGGCATTGAGGTCGCTCCAGGAGCAGGTCCAGCACCTGGAAGTCTGGAAATCCCAAGGGAGAAACGGAGGGGGGTGTAGGGGTCTCGAGAGAGTTGTGCATTTCCTTCTCTGTGTGGGTTTTCGTGGCCTGGAGTCCATTTTATCCATTGCCTCAATTGGCCCTTGGAGACCCCGAGCAGGGCAAGAGAGGAGGAATGTCCAACCAAAGATGAGCAACGCCAACAGGGAATATTTGTGCATTCTTTCTACCATTCTGTTTAATTAACAAGCTCAGGATCACCCCCCATTTGTAGAGACCCCTCCTGTGGGTGCCCGTGGGGGTGCCATGGTCATTGTGATGTCATAGTACAAGTGAGATAAATGATTTATATGCAGCAATTGCACCGTTGATGCCATGGCGCCATGACACATGTCAAGGTCGCCGTGTCTTACACCCGACACCGGTGGGCCCGTCCTGGCTGGATGTCTGTCCTTGGGCCTCGATCCTCTTGCCTCTGTTTCTCTCCTTCCTGCCCCTTGTTTGTGCCTAAGTAACCGCATGCGAGTCCGGCTGTTGCATTGACTCCTCCTCCAAAACGCTTGCGACGTTGATGGCTGTCACTGCCTCTCTTTCTCTCTCTCTCTCTCTCTTTCTCTCTCTCTCTCTCCCTTCTCCCCTCTTCCTTCCCACCCTCCTCACAGGCACCCTGCCGACACCGTGGCAGCCACAGAGGACATGATGCCGTCCGTCACCACAGTCACCACAAACTCTGACACCATCACTGAGACCTTTGCCACTGCCCAAAATAGCCCCACCAGTGAGACCACCACACTGACCTCCAGCATCACACTGCCAGACACCCCCATACCCAATGCCACCATGGGGCCCCCCAGCCAGGGCACGCCTTCCAAAGCCGCGGCCCCTTCTCCCCCACCAGCCTCCGCCCCCAAAGTGGCTCCCCTGGTGGACCTCAGCGACACCCCCGCATCCCCTCAAGCCGCTGGCAATTTATCCTCCAACGTCCTCAACCACCAGGGCGCGGTGTTGAGCCCCAGCTCCACCAGCAAGGGGCCCGAGGCTCCCAAGGGCCCTGCCATTGCCTCCCCACCCTCCAATCCAGCCAGCCTTCCAGACTCCTCCGAGGCCAAGCAGGAGGCAGCCTCCAGTGCCAGGAGCCCCGAGAAGGAATCCGCGCGGAAGAGCGCCGCAAAGAGCCCGACGGAGGCACTGAAGACCGCGGGGGGGCAGAAAGGCGAGGCGGCCCCAGGGGGCACCAGAAACCCTCCTCAGAATGAGGACTTTAAAATGGACGAGGGGACCTTCAAGACACCCGACCTTGACCTTGCCAAGGATGTTTTTGCCGCCCTGGGCACAGCGGCCCCCGCTGTCGAAGCCCCAGCCGCAGCCCCTGCATCCGCCCTGGAGACTTCAGCATCGCCAGCGCCTGCCAAGACAGAGTAGGCCTTCCCCTTGTGCCCTGTTGCGATGTGCCCCTTCTCTTTCCCGTGCTGGGGAGGGGGTCGACGGCCCACTGCTTTGCCCCCTTTCTCTGTGTTAACCTGGCTTTTCCTCTAAGCAAGCTAACCTGCACCATGGCTCCTTCACTATCACAAAGGAAGTGTGAGGTTCAGCCTCGTCCTCTAGGTGCTACGGCGAAATTGACTTTCCCCCATCTTGCCTTGAGGCCTTCCACCTGAAAGGGCAGCCAAGATGCCACCTGTCTAGGGAGGGTGGTTGGGTCACCGGAGGCTGCCTTGAGATCAGGTTGGGCTGGTTGGCCAAATCCTTGAATGGTTAAACATTCTGTCCTCAGCACAAAGTCCTACCAGGTGGTGTGTAGACGTCCCCGTACCCGTTTCTGCCTCCTGGTCCAGAGAAGCATTGGGGGTCTGAAAGGGGGAAGGGGAATTTTGGTAGTCTCTTGGCTAGAACAGCATGCAGATAGATAGATTGGGGAAGGGGCAACAGAGTTTCCTGCCCTATGAGGGCTTTGGGATTGCTGAGCTTAAAGATAACAAACAGAGGAGAGGAGAGGAAAGGGGAGGAAAGGAAAGGGGAGGAAAGGAAAGGAAAGGAAAGGAAAGGGGAGGAAAGGAAAGGAAGAAGGAAAGGGAAAAAAGGAGAGGAAAGGAAGAGAGGAGGCATGCTAAGAAGGGCCAAAAAAATGGAAGAGCCTTAAGAATCCTGAAGAAAATCTGGAGTTTGGAAAAACGGGATTCTGAACAGATGCCAAAGGACAAGCTGTCCTCCCCAAATATGGTTCTGGTGGTAGAGCTTTTGTAGAAAAAGATTTCACAGTGATGAGATAATTATGGTAATTATCCCCATCACACGTTTGTGCTGTTGAACAAAAATCCACTTCCTAAACCCCAGGTGGTCCTCCCCACAAATAGGAAACAAAGAGAGAACTTAGGGTTTACAAGGTTCAGGAAGGCCAGGCATCATCCAATGGTTCCAGGTGGCACCTTTTGAGCTTTCTCAAACTTGTCCTCCTCTCACCTGAAACCCAGGGGTGAGATTCAGCCAGTTCGTACCGGTTCACAAGAACCGGTTGTTAACTTTCTGAGCAGTTTGGTGAACTGGTTGTTAGAAGAAATCATTAGGGCAGAGAAGCAGTTGTTAGATTGTTTGAATCCCACCACTGCCTGAGTGCAAGTGAGGAGAAGCAGGAAAGGCATCAGTCCTGGGCTCAGGAGGTCTCCCGAGGAGCAGGTGACCAGGCCTTCTGTTGGCATCATGGCTGGATGGCCAGGGCTCCAGACTTTCTCCCAAACAACTTTGGCCAATGTGGTTTCCCACCAATTTCTTTTCCCTGTTGGGACCCTCCCAAGTCCATTAAGTGCTTGCATTGTGTGATGCACCTAAAACAGCCAAAAAATATATATATATCTTCACCAAACAAAAAGAAAGAAAGAAAGCTTGGGAAATCTCTCGCCAAGCCAATTCTTACACACTTTTTCTGGTGACCTCCAGATCATTCTTCCAAAAAGGTTTTCGGATT
This sequence comes from Pseudonaja textilis, assembly GCF_900518735.1. The sequence goes on along the minus strand of NW_020771520.1, from coordinate 5,454 downwards.
CTGATACTTAACCCCATTTAAATCATGAGTCTCTAGCCAAACTCCAAAAGGATTTATTGGGAGTTAACATGTCCGGCACTGCCTGGGTGTAGCCGACTCTGAGACACGTAATTCACCGTCACCCTTGACCCTGGTTTTCCCCCATTGCCTGGGTGTCTCATAATTCATATTCTCCAATGGGATACAGCTATAGCCAAGAATCATGTTCTCCAGTTAGATGTTTGCCCAGCAGAAACCTCAGTCACCTAGAAACTATCTTTAAAAACATTTATGGGATGCAAGCTGCCCGCTGCTTCCTCCTCCCTTTCTGTTGGCAACTCTAAAAGACCACAGAAATATTTTATGAGTTGACAAAAGGGCCACCATTGATGACCGTCATCCAGCACATTGAGTTCCTTCCTTGGCCTCCAAATTGGGGGGGGTTCCCTGCCCCTGACCTCCCCCCACCCGGCCTTCTGCTCGAAATGAGCGTCACCAACCTCCCTCTTAACCCGCCGTGTTTCTCTGGTTTTCCACCCAGGAAAAACGCTGTAGAAGAAAAGCCGGCCGTTCCCGCCACAGAAGCCAACAACGCAGCCCCCGCAGAAGTGAAGACGGTCCCCAACGAAGCCACACAAACAAATGAAACTGAGAGCAAAGCATGATGGGCTCCGTGGGTCGAAAGCAGAGCAGGCGGGAAATTTAAACAAAACAAAACACACACAAAAAAATTGACAGAACAGCTTCACCTGAGCATTTAAAACACAAAAAATACACATCTCATTCCTCTAGTGTCTTTGCCTTTTTTAAATGAAAACAGACAAAAAAAAAAATGCATACAACGGGGAAAATGTGTTTGGTTATTGGGGGGGGGGATTGTTTTAATTAGGGCTTGTTTTTTTGTTTTTGTTTTTCTGTTTGTTTTTCTGTTTGGGTAGGTTTGTAGAAAGAATCTTACTTCATGTGCACTTGCTTTGAAGAGGAAAGGAAATTCCCCCCCTCCTTTTCCCCTCCCACCCCGACCCTTCCACGCTCACTTCTTCGAGGACAGCAGACAGTCCGTGCAAAACATCCCCGTTCAATGTACCCAAACTAACTACTGCAAATTTAGGGAGAATCAGAAACAGAATTAGCAAGGCGTGGCCAAGCGGAACGGTAACGCTGGACCCAAATCTTTTTATTTTTATATATTCCAGCTAAGTTGAGAGAGAGAGAAAAAAAAATACCTGTAAAGTCTGGTCAATAAATCGCCGTTTCCTCCCTCTTTCCCCCCCCCCCACCCTGGTTGGTTTCGGATTCCTTCTGTGTGTTGCTTGTCTCCCCAACCTCCTTAACCGACTCCTGTTCTCGTGTCTTGAAGCCCTTGGGGGGCAACAGCTGCTGTTCACCCCTGGGGAAGAACCCTTGGCAATGAGCCCCCCCCCACCTCCCATCCTCGGGTTCATTTCCACGGGTTTCCTGGAAGACGGTTGACTGCTGGTTGCGCCCTGCAAATCGCTCGTTTTTAATCGCTATCCTTGCGTTGAGGAAGACTGCGTCGGGCAGCTTTGGGAGGATGAGTTTCAAACCACAGTATTCTCCGTTTGTTTGTTCTCTTCTGTTTTTGTGGGTTTGGGGGGGGGGGCGGGGGGGGGGTTTCTTTTCATTCCTTTTGTTTTGCCAACATTTTTTTTCTTCCAGTGTTTACAGTCAACGAAATGTTTTTTTTTTTTAAAAAAAAAACTGTTGTGTTTAAAAGTCTATGTAAAATAGCTGCCTTTTTAGAGAGAGAAAGAGAGCGAGAGAGAGAGAGAGAGAAAGAGAAAGAGAGAGAGATTGACAGAGAAACTAAAATGCAGGCTATATAGATAATAGGTGGGCCAGCATGCTTGCTTTGCAGAGGGAAACATTTTAAAATATGGATGTTTACAGTAGATGTTTTCCCTTTTTACCTTTCTTTTAATTATTATTATTTTTATTATTTTTAATTCTTACTAAAGTAAGAAAATCAAGTAACCCTCCCTTTTCCTTGATCCTTCTTTGGATAGAGATGGGCTAATGAAGGGCCAGCTGGTGTCTTGGTCCAAGCTAGTTCCTTGAGAAACACGCAGGAAACTCTTAAGCACCCCGTTTTAGGAAGTAGAGTTTGGGAAAGCAGGAATGTAGCCCCCCCACCCCCCAAAAGAAGATTTTTACAAAGTGCTTGAGTTGGAGGGAGAATATCCCCAAGTGGTGCTTAACCTGCCCCACCTAGAATCCATGAAGGTCAACTGGGGATGCCCAGGTGGTTCCTTCCTTCTCAATACCTTTTGCTCACCACCATTATTCCTGTAACCGTCAAGAGAGCATCTGGGATGGGTTGCCTCCAGAGGAGCTGTGGGGACGTCCCTGGGACACCCCCCGCCTCCAACCGCTCTCCCTTGAAAAGTAGGGAGATTGGGAACGTTGGTAGGTCATTCCCATCCAGGTTGGGGGCCGCAGGGCGTGGCCCCTCCTGCTGTTGAAAAAAAAAACAACAACGGTTCCTTCCTAGCTTAATATATTTGAGTGAATTATATATTGTGTTGAATTTCAGGAGCCAGTTAATCGTGGCCTGGTTTCGGAAGAAGAATAACCGTAATGTAAATGCAAATGTCATGAATGCTGTTGGCCAAGTTGGACCTTGAGGGTACTACTTTTATGGCCCTGGAAAACAGCATCCCCTGGAGGTTTCTTGGAGTGCAGTCCAAATGTATGTATATAAAAATGCCTAAGGCTGGGATGTAAGAACTGTAAATCTGTCTTAAAAGAATGTATAGACCGAGGGCGCAGTCTTGGGCTGGACACAGCCCCCCCGCCCCGCCCCAAGCTCCAGCCCCCAAGGGCACCTGAGCTCTGGTAGCCGATCCGATGGGCGTCCATCCTGTTTCCTGGCCAGGGGTGGGGAGCGAGGAGTGAGAAGCCATTCAGCAAGAGATTCAAAGGCCCGGCTTGGCAGCCCCTCGATTCCCATTCAGTTCAGAAAGACCTTTCCAGAGAGCAAGGGATGACTTCCCCAAATCCACGGAGTTAGAGCTGAGGTCTTCCTTAGGCGGCCATTAGTGCATCAAACTCAGTCTTTGGCACGGCAGGTTTGGCCATTGGAGCCCTTGGGGAAAGAAGCAGCTGGCTTAGGTTGAAGTCTCTGGTCCCTAGTGTGGTGGAGGATGTGGTTCCTTTTGGCTCCCGTGTTTTGGCCTCCCCCTCCAAGACTCTTTCATCAGCTGTAGGTCAGCCAAAAGGGGACTTGCAGCCAGGCCCTGGCGCCATATTTATATATCTGTAAGGAAACGCAATTCCCTTTTCTAATGCAAAAATCTGGCCCAAAAGGGGTTTGCAAAAGGAGTGGGCATTCTAGATTGCATCTACTGATCTAGAACGCCCTTAGGAAATGGCCAGTGGCTCCAAAAACACACTATAATTGGGATTTGAAGGCTGCTTCTTGTCAGAATGTTAAAGTGGTCTGAATAAAGATTTCAGCACTCTGATTGTTACTTGCCAGAGTAGAGCTGTTTGAGCACAAGGACTACTCCTGGGTCATTGTGAGAGACCAATAAATGTAAAACCCAGCATTCACAAATTTCTCCAAGGGCTCTTGTGCCTAAAAACTGTAATTTAGCTTTGAAAGAAATTATTCTTCTGCAAATGAGAATGTGGAAAAAGGGATAGAGAAGTGGAAAAAAGACAGCCCTTTTGTAAAAAAATAATAATAATAAAATATCATTTTCATTTTTTTTTAAAATCATTAGATCTGCAAGCTTGTGCACTGTGGGTGCGTGAATATCTTAATGTGAAATGTGTTCTTTGTCATAGTAACCATTTTTTTTATTGAAAAAAAAAAAGAGGGAAAAAAACCTTCAACCTAGTTCGGATGTGGAAAGGGTAGCAGGGATTAGTTTGGGTGATGGAGGAAAAACAATAATAATAATAATAATAATAATAATTTAAAAAAAAAAGAAATCCCGAAAGAGAAACTCTCGGGTTCAGGAGATGTAAAAAGAAGAGCCGACCGCTGTCCTTTGACCAGAGAGTAGTTCGTCTTTCAATAAATGTACAATCTGTGAAACTGAATGTGATACGTAACATTCCTTGGGCTGCAGATGGGAGGGGGGGCAAGGGGGGTGGGGAGGGGGGCTGGGGGGGGGCTGGAGACACCCCTCCCCTGCCACCGGCATCTCCAGGTGCAACGCTGCGACTCACAGTTAGGAAGAGGCAGTCTTCTCCTTTTGCTCGTTGTAAGGTGGGTGTGTTCGACCGTGGTTGCCTGCAGGAGGTTGAAATGGGGGGAACGGGGGGGCCTTTTTAGTTGGCCCACCCATTTGACACTCCCTGTCCTTTGGAGGAAGTCCTGGATGGCCAAGCAGGGAGATTTGGAGCCCTAGAACGGGGGTCTCCAACCTTGGCCAGGTTAAGCCTGGAGGACTTCAACTCCCAGAATTTCCCAGCCAGCTTGGTCTCCAACCCTCGCTGGGGAATTCTGGGAGTTGAAGTCCTCCAGGCTTAAAGTGGCCAAGGTTGGAGACCAAGCTGGCTGGGGAATTCTGGGAGTTGAGGTCCTCCAGGCTTAAAGTGGCCAAGGTTGGAGACCCCTGCCCTGGAGGTGCTCTCAAGAAGGTTCACGAGGGCAGGAACATACGGGGGGAGCCTTGCCATGGAGGGTCCTGAAAGGTTTCCCAAAAGGCAAGCCCGTGTGGTCAGTCCTTCTCCTGCCCCTCCCCATGTCCTTAAGCCCCCAGTGTCCCCCAAGAAGGCTGAGAGAGTTAGGGGTGGTGGAAACGTGCTCTTTTCCCATCCAAGCCCCTCTTCCCCATCCATTTAAAGAGGGAGCCAGTTGGATTGGGACCTCCTGCTCCCCTCACCTGGATGGGACCCAAAGGTGGCATGGTGGAGAAAAATTGTGGGGCTCCTGAAGGCTCGGAAACCCACGAGCAGGAAGTCTTGTCCCAGGGCTCAAGAACGTTCTGGAGAACATCAGCTGCAGCATCCCTTAAGGCAGAGGTCTCCAAACTTGGCAACTTTTAAGACTTGTGGACTTCCAACTTCCTGAATTCTCCTGGAGTTGGAGTCCACAAGTCTTGAAGTTGCCAAGTTTGGAGACTTCTGCCTTTAGGAGGGGACACCATGTCCTGACCAGCCAATGCCGACCCCTTCCTTTTCTTTCTCTGCAGGGAAAGGGCTGGCGGGGGGGGGGTGTCATTATGGGCTTCATTTAGAAATGGCTTTCTACTTTTATTTTTATTTTATTTTTTAAAAAGAGTTTTTGCACTCATGTTTATGCCGGTGTATTTTATTTTCTAAGGGGATACAAATTTTGAAGAGGGACCAACTTGCCCCACTGTTTACAATGTGTACATCTAGATATGTATGCACCATACATATCTGTCTGTCTGTTTGTCTGTCTATCTATCTATCTATCTATCTATCTATCTATCTATCTATCTATCTATCTATGATCTATCTATCTATCTATCTATCTAT
>NW_020771519.1:0-13356 GCF_900518735.1 Pseudonaja textilis | reverse complement strand
TTTTAAGTTCTGCTGCCCATGAATGGTGTGTGTGTGTGTGTGTGTGTGTATGTGTATGTGTGTGTGTATTCCTCCTACATCAGCTTTTCAGTGGAGTATGACCCAACAGATTCGAAGTGTGTTAGGTGGAGGAGGCAGGCTGGGTAATATCCGTTGACCTGTTAAGTACCCAAACAATGTCTTACACACACACACACACACACACACACACACATACACACACACACACACAAGTCCTAGGATCATATGATCTCCGTTTGCAACCCTGACAAGCCAAGCCAATGAGGAAACCAGATTCACTTAACAATTCATAATTGCAGGGATTCCCTTAACAAACCTGGCACAGAAAGGACATCAAATGGGGCAAAACTCACTTAAGAACCATCTGATAATTTGGGGGCTCGGTTGTGGTTGAAAGTCGAGGACCTCCTGGCCTGCAATTCCCGACCTGGCCTCTTCCAAACTGGGTGAAATCCACGTGCTTCGACCTGCCATCTCCTTGCTTGGACCATCTGGACGATCCCCATAAACGCTATTAACAGGACCGTTCTGCTTAGTCACAGCAATTCTCTTTAAGCCTTTCATGATATTTGCACATTTGCATTAAAAAGAGGGAGGGAGAGGTTATATAAGACACCTGGTTTTCTTTAAAAAGTAAAAAATAAATTGCATAGCGGTATCAAAACCGCTTCCTTGTGGGCCAAAAATAGCGGTTGCTTTTTTCTCTCTCTGCTTTGCAGTAAGGATGGAAGGGTAGATCAAAGGACTTTCTCTCATTCTGCAGCCATGAAAACAAATAGTTTCATTGTCTTGTTGCAAATCCCATGTCCTTCTTTGTGATATCTTATCAGCTCCTAAGAGATGGAGCGAAAGGTTGCGCACATGACAAAAAGGATTCGTTTCCCCAAACCATGTCAGGTTACCAGTTGCAAAGGGCCTGGCGCTGACCCCAGAAGAGCCCTAAGAGCATCTTCAGAGTTGAGGCGAAAAATGAGCCCAGAAACATTTGCAATGGGTCACCCCAAAGGTGCTTTTTCAAAAAGCCACTGGACTTTGTTTTCCCTTGAAGATGTTTTGCTTCTCACCCAAGAAGCTTGTTCAGTTCTTCTTCAGTTCTTCAAAACTGCCCAGTTGCCTTTTGGAGGGAAAAAAACACCTTTGGGACAACCAAGAACCTCCGTAGGCATTACCAATGGACAGTCGCTCCTTTGAATGTCCATCATGGGAAATCCATGAGACGAGAAGAAGCGAAAGTCGACAGGCTTATGAAAGGCTTCCTTCAGGGAGAATAGACCAAGAGAAGAACATTGCTCATAGCTGAATAAACTGCCCAAGAATTTAGACCAGGTGTCAGCAACCTGTGGCTCTGGAGCCGCATGTGGCTCTTTCATCCCTCTGCTGCGGCTCCTTGTCACTCAAAATATGCGTCACAACTGCCGATGTGCTACACCTGCTGGCACACGATTTATTGAACCTTTCAACCCCTGGTAGGTTTTGTAACTCCTGGTGTTTTCTGTGGGAAGGGTATCCAAATGGCTCTTTGAGTGTTTAAGGTTGCTGACCCCTGATTTAGACAGTAAGATAGGAGGAAAAGGCAACTGGTGTCTCCTCGCTGTCCTGACCAGAGCAGGTGGAGTTGCTTAATTGTAGATCTTGGCATCGAGCTGATCAGGTAGGTACAATCCAGCTCCAGAGACCTTAATGCAAAGGTCAGACTTCACCAGCCAGAGCCAGGCGGAGACAAGTACACTCAATATTTTCTGCCTTCAACAGAAGTCCAACTCTCTGGTGAAGGAGGCAAGAAATCCTCTTTGTATCCAGTGTCTTTGGGTGCCCTGGTAAAACCGATGCCACAAAAGAAACCCAGAGAGAGCTGCTGCCTCTCATTTCTGGAGCAAAATGGCTTTTCTGTGGGCCTTTACCAACCTAGGGAAAGTTTTGCAAAACCAGTTGAATGTTCCACACACAGGATGTCGATGCGGCCCCAAACAGTGTGTGTAAAAAAACCTTTTGATGCTGCAACAGAAATGCGCACAAAAAGTACAATTGCAGTAGCACTGCGATCCATTAAAGAAACAATAATAATCTCAAAGCCGCCTATTTTCATGGCGCTTCCGCTGACTCAATGAGAGTTTTTGCAGAAATTAGCCAAACGCTCCTGAAAATGTCCCAAAGCCGGGAGACGGGGACCATAGTGAGGTGCCTGCAGTTCTTTTCATCTGGTAACCTCCGGAGTAAGTTTCGGATAGCTCCTTCTCCCCAAAACCGCCCATCCTGGCCCAAGCAAGAGCGGCATTGTCTTCACTTGCTTGGATTTGGAGAGAGGAGAAATGTCCCAAAGGCAACTGGACTTTCTTGGGTTTTCTTGTTCCCTTTGGGAACATTTTGCTTTTCATCCAAGAAGCTTCTTCAGGGCTTCTTCACTTCTAAAGATGCCTCTTGGATGAGAAGCGAAATGTTTTCAAGGAGAAAAACCGAGAAAGCCCAGTTGCCTTTTGGGAAGCACCTTTGGGACAACCGGGACCTGGAAGGGGGAGAATCTCCGTAGACGAGAAGTGGTGTCCCCGGTGGGCGGAGACTGAACGGACCCACCCCACCCCCATCTCCCCGAGCCCAGCAGAACCTGCCCATGCCTCCTTGCTCATCATGTCTTCTCCACTTCCTTTTGTGGTCCAAAGCCAGCACAACCCCGACGTCGGGACTGGGCACAGCCGCCATCGTGGGCATCCTCATCGTCATCTTCATCCTCCTGATGGTGGCCGTGGACATCACCTGCTACTTCCTGAACAAGTGTGGCCTTTTCATGTGCATTGCCGTCAACCTGTGTGGCAAAGCAGGTCCTGGTGCGAAGGGGAAGGACATGGAAGAGGGCAAAGCTGCCTTCTCGTGAGTAACTGCTCTCCATCTCAGAGGGAGGAAGCCACCTCCTCTTCCCTGCCCTTGAACCATAGCAGAAGGTGGCACTTGCTCGTTTGCTGGGTCCCTGTTTTGTTCTGAGTTCACTGGGGATGTAGGCTCTCACCTGTGTAAATCGGGTGAGAGCTGGTAGCTACCAAGACTGGCCATCACTATCGTATTTGCAGAATTCCTAAGTGGGTCTGAGCCTCATGTGAGCTCCCTGGGAATGTTTTGAACAAGGATCTTCAACCTTGGCCACTTTAAGACCTGGGGACTTCAACCCCCAGAATTCCCCACCCATCCTAGAGTAGCCTAACTGGCTGGCTAAGGAATTCTGGGAGTTGAAGTCCACAAGGCTTAAAGTGGCCAAGTTTGGAGGCCCTGGTTTAGAAGATAAGCAACAAAGGGCTTACATCCTGCAGCTCTGAATAGACCACATTTTCTCCTGCCCAGGTCATGGCTATTTTGCCATTGCCAGTTTAATGCTTCCTCAATTCCAAACACTGAGACATCCTCTCGCTTAACCCTGGAACTGCGGCTTCCAAAGTCCTCTCCGAACCCACTCAGAAAGGGCAAAACGAGATGTTGAGGCTCCCCAAACTGCGACTCTCCAAAACCCTGCACCTCTCAGAGCAGCCTTGAATGTTGAATGATTTCCTCAGTCGCTAGAAATCTCACCCAGACAAGTAAGGAGGGCAGCTTGACGCCCCTTCCAGCCACCCACAAGACTCAGAGATAAAAACACAGGACTGTAGAAACCAAGTGGTCAATTGGCAAAGATAAGGGACACTTTGCATTTCCAGGCCGGTCAGTTTGGGGATCAAATTTTCTCTTGTTGTGCAATGTAGAAAGCAAGAAAATTTCTCTCTCTCTGAGCTGCTGGATTCCAACTGGGCTGCACTGAGTCTAAATAGGGAAGATTTTAGCCTAGGCCTGCCTCTTTCTAGCTTCCCCCATGCTTAACGTTTTGCAAGTTAGAGGCACCAGGAGAGGTGAGCCAGGGTGTTGTCTTCGTAATCCACCAGCAGTGTAATGAGTAGGAAAGGGGCAGCATAACATAATAATAGAGTTGCAAGGGACCTTGGAGATCGTCTAGTCCAGGGATCTCCAACCTTGGCAACTTTAAGCCTGGAGGACTTCAACTCCCAGAATTCCCCAGCCAGCTCTGGGAGTTGAAGTCCTCCAGGCTTAAAGTAGCAAAGGATAGAGACCCCTGTTCCCTTGCTTCCTTGCTCAAGCAGGGGGCCCTGTACCATTTCAGATCTGGAGGTCTTCTGGTCCAGTCTCTTAAAAGCCTCCAGTGATGAAGCACCCACAACATCTGAAGACTAGCTGTTCCACTGATTAATTGTTCTCACTATTAGGAAATTTCTCCTAGGTTGCTTCTCAGAGGTGGGATTCAGCAGGTTCTGACCAGTTCTGAAGAACCGGTAGCAGAAATTTTGAGTAGGTCAGAGAACCAGCCAATCCCACCTCTGACTGGCCCCACCAACCCCATCTCTTCTCTGACTCCCATTGAGTCCCAGCTGAACTGGGTCTCCTTTGGTTGCCCTGCACAGGAGAACAGAGCTGGAAAGCAGCTTAAGTGGGGTGGGGAGGGAATGGGATCTTGCAGTAACCTTCCCTTGCCACGCCCACCAAGCAACGTCTACAGAACCGGTTGTAAAAAAAATTGAATCCCACCACTGTTGCTTCTTCTGTCCAACCGTTGCAAGTTAAGAAATCTTTTCAGGGCGCAAACTGAAAGCCTTCAACTCCGAATCCCTCCCTCTGTTACAGGAAGGACGAATCAAAAGAGCCCATCGTCGAAGTGAGGACGGAAGAAGAACGGACTCCAAATCACGATGGAGGCAAACACACCGAACCCAACGAAACCACCCCGCTCACTGAGCCAGAGTAGGTTGGGAGCGGGGGGGGGACCCTTACTTTCCCTGGAGGAGAACACCAGGATGCTCATTGTCCTCCCGGCTTCCGTGGGCCTCTTGCCAGGCACCCACCTTGGGTGCCCAAAAGTGGGTGAGAAGGGCATTGAGGTCGCTCCAGGAGCAGGTCCAGCACCTGGAAGTCTGGAAATCCCAAGGGAGAAACGGAGGGGGGTGTAGGGGTCTCGAGAGAGTTGTGCATTTCCTTCTCTGTGTGGGTTTTCGTGGCCTGGAGTCCATTTTATCCATTGCCTCAATTGGCCCTTGGAGACCCCGAGCAGGGCAAGAGAGGAGGAATGTCCAACCAAAGATGAGCAACGCCAACAGGGAATATTTGTGCATTCTTTCTACCATTCTGTTTAATTAACAAGCTCAGGATCACCCCCCATTTGTAGAGACCCCTCCTGTGGGTGCCCGTGGGGGTGCCATGGTCATTGTGATGTCATAGTACAAGTGAGATAAATGATTTATATGCAGCAATTGCACCGTTGATGCCATGGCGCCATGACACATGTCAAGGTCGCCGTGTCTTACACCCGACACCGGTGGGCCCGTCCTGGCTGGATGTCTGTCCTTGGGCCTCGATCCTCTTGCCTCTGTTTCTCTCCTTCCTGCCCCTTGTTTGTGCCTAAGTAACCGCATGCGAGTCCGGCTGTTGCATTGACTCCTCCTCCAAAACGCTTGCGACGTTGATGGCTGTCACTGCCTCTCTTTCTCTCTCTCTCTCTCTCTTTCTCTCTCTCTCTCTCCCTTCTCCCCTCTTCCTTCCCACCCTCCTCACAGGCACCCTGCCGACACCGTGGCAGCCACAGAGGACATGATGCCGTCCGTCACCACAGTCACCACAAACTCTGACACCATCACTGAGACCTTTGCCACTGCCCAAAATAGCCCCACCAGTGAGACCACCACACTGACCTCCAGCATCACACTGCCAGACACCCCCATACCCAATGCCACCATGGGGCCCCCCAGCCAGGGCACGCCTTCCAAAGCCGCGGCCCCTTCTCCCCCACCAGCCTCCGCCCCCAAAGTGGCTCCCCTGGTGGACCTCAGCGACACCCCCGCATCCCCTCAAGCCGCTGGCAATTTATCCTCCAACGTCCTCAACCACCAGGGCGCGGTGTTGAGCCCCAGCTCCACCAGCAAGGGGCCCGAGGCTCCCAAGGGCCCTGCCATTGCCTCCCCACCCTCCAATCCAGCCAGCCTTCCAGACTCCTCCGAGGCCAAGCAGGAGGCAGCCTCCAGTGCCAGGAGCCCCGAGAAGGAATCCGCGCGGAAGAGCGCCGCAAAGAGCCCGACGGAGGCACTGAAGACCGCGGGGGGGCAGAAAGGCGAGGCGGCCCCAGGGGGCACCAGAAACCCTCCTCAGAATGAGGACTTTAAAATGGACGAGGGGACCTTCAAGACACCCGACCTTGACCTTGCCAAGGATGTTTTTGCCGCCCTGGGCACAGCGGCCCCCGCTGTCGAAGCCCCAGCCGCAGCCCCTGCATCCGCCCTGGAGACTTCAGCATCGCCAGCGCCTGCCAAGACAGAGTAGGCCTTCCCCTTGTGCCCTGTTGCGATGTGCCCCTTCTCTTTCCCGTGCTGGGGAGGGGGTCGACGGCCCACTGCTTTGCCCCCTTTCTCTGTGTTAACCTGGCTTTTCCTCTAAGCAAGCTAACCTGCACCATGGCTCCTTCACTATCACAAAGGAAGTGTGAGGTTCAGCCTCGTCCTCTAGGTGCTACGGCGAAATTGACTTTCCCCCATCTTGCCTTGAGGCCTTCCACCTGAAAGGGCAGCCAAGATGCCACCTGTCTAGGGAGGGTGGTTGGGTCACCGGAGGCTGCCTTGAGATCAGGTTGGGCTGGTTGGCCAAATCCTTGAATGGTTAAACATTCTGTCCTCAGCACAAAGTCCTACCAGGTGGTGTGTAGACGTCCCCGTACCCGTTTCTGCCTCCTGGTCCAGAGAAGCATTGGGGGTCTGAAAGGGGGAAGGGGAATTTTGGTAGTCTCTTGGCTAGAACAGCATGCAGATAGATAGATTGGGGAAGGGGCAACAGAGTTTCCTGCCCTATGAGGGCTTTGGGATTGCTGAGCTTAAAGATAACAAACAGAGGAGAGGAGAGGAAAGGGGAGGAAAGGAAAGGGGAGGAAAGGAAAGGAAAGGAAAGGAAAGGGGAGGAAAGGAAAGGAAGAAGGAAAGGGAAAAAAGGAGAGGAAAGGAAGAGAGGAGGCATGCTAAGAAGGGCCAAAAAAATGGAAGAGCCTTAAGAATCCTGAAGAAAATCTGGAGTTTGGAAAAACGGGATTCTGAACAGATGCCAAAGGACAAGCTGTCCTCCCCAAATATGGTTCTGGTGGTAGAGCTTTTGTAGAAAAAGATTTCACAGTGATGAGATAATTATGGTAATTATCCCCATCACACGTTTGTGCTGTTGAACAAAAATCCACTTCCTAAACCCCAGGTGGTCCTCCCCACAAATAGGAAACAAAGAGAGAACTTAGGGTTTACAAGGTTCAGGAAGGCCAGGCATCATCCAATGGTTCCAGGTGGCACCTTTTGAGCTTTCTCAAACTTGTCCTCCTCTCACCTGAAACCCAGGGGTGAGATTCAGCCAGTTCGTACCGGTTCACAAGAACCGGTTGTTAACTTTCTGAGCAGTTTGGTGAACTGGTTGTTAGAAGAAATCATTAGGGCAGAGAAGCAGTTGTTAGATTGTTTGAATCCCACCACTGCCTGAGTGCAAGTGAGGAGAAGCAGGAAAGGCATCAGTCCTGGGCTCAGGAGGTCTCCCGAGGAGCAGGTGACCAGGCCTTCTGTTGGCATCATGGCTGGATGGCCAGGGCTCCAGACTTTCTCCCAAACAACTTTGGCCAATGTGGTTTCCCACCAATTTCTTTTCCCTGTTGGGACCCTCCCAAGTCCATTAAGTGCTTGCATTGTGTGATGCACCTAAAACAGCCAAAAAATATATATATATCTTCACCAAACAAAAAGAAAGAAAGAAAGCTTGGGAAATCTCTCGCCAAGCCAATTCTTACACACTTTTTCTGGTGACCTCCAGATCATTCTTCCAAAAAGGTTTTCGGATTCTGATACTTAACCCCATTTAAATCATGAGTCTCTAGCCAAACTCCAAAAGGATTTATTGGGAGTTAACATGTCCGGCACTGCCTGGGTGTAGCCGACTCTGAGACACGTAATTCACCGTCACCCTTGACCCTGGTTTTCCCCCATTGCCTGGGTGTCTCATAATTCATATTCTCCAATGGGATACAGCTATAGCCAAGAATCATGTTCTCCAGTTAGATGTTTGCCCAGCAGAAACCTCAGTCACCTAGAAACTATCTTTAAAAACATTTATGGGATGCAAGCTGCCCGCTGCTTCCTCCTCCCTTTCTGTTGGCAACTCTAAAAGACCACAGAAATATTTTATGAGTTGACAAAAGGGCCACCATTGATGACCGTCATCCAGCACATTGAGTTCCTTCCTTGGCCTCCAAATTGGGGGGGTTCCCTGCCCCTGACCTCCCCCCACCCGGCCTTCTGCTCGAAATGAGCGTCACCAACCTCCCTCTTAACCCGCCGTGTTTCTCTGGTTTTCCACCCAGGAAAAACGCTGTAGAAGAAAAGCCGGCCGTTCCCGCCACAGAAGCCAACAACGCAGCCCCCGCAGAAGTGAAGACGGTCCCCAACGAAGCCACACAAACAAATGAAACTGAGAGCAAAGCATGATGGGCTCCGTGGGTCGAAAGCAGAGCAGGCGGGAAATTTAAACAAAACAAAACACACACAAAAAAATTGACAGAACAGCTTCACCTGAGCATTTAAAACACAAAAAATACACATCTCATTCCTCTAGTGTCTTTGCCTTTTTTAAATGAAAACAGACAAAAAAAAAAAATGCATACAACGGGGAAAATGTGTTTGGTTATTGGGGGGGGGGATTGTTTTAATTAGGGCTTGTTTTTTTGTTTTTGTTTTTCTGTTTGTTTTTCTGTTTGGGTAGGTTTGTAGAAAGAATCTTACTTCATGTGCACTTGCTTTGAAGAGGAAAGGAAATTCCCCCCCTCCTTTTCCCCTCCCACCCCGACCCTTCCACGCTCACTTCTTCGAGGACAGCAGACAGTCCGTGCAAAACATCCCCGTTCAATGTACCCAAACTAACTACTGCAAATTTAGGGAGAATCAGAAACAGAATTAGCAAGGCGTGGCCAAGCGGAACGGTAACGCTGGACCCAAATCTTTTTATTTTTATATATTCCAGCTAAGTTGAGAGAGAGAGAAAAAAAAATACCTGTAAAGTCTGGTCAATAAATCGCCGTTTCCTCCCTCTTTCCCCCCCCCCCACCCTGGTTGGTTTCGGATTCCTTCTGTGTGTTGCTTGTCTCCCCAACCTCCTTAACCGACTCCTGTTCTCGTGTCTTGAAGCCCTTGGGGGGCAACAGCTGCTGTTCACCCCTGGGGAAGAACCCTTGGCAATGAGCCCCCCCCCACCTCCCATCCTCGGGTTCATTTCCACGGGTTTCCTGGAAGACGGTTGACTGCTGGTTGCGCCCTGCAAATCGCTCGTTTTTAATCGCTATCCTTGCGTTGAGGAAGACTGCGTCGGGCAGCTTTGGGAGGATGAGTTTCAAACCACAGTATTCTCCGTTTGTTTGTTCTCTTCTGTTTTTGTGGGTTTGGGGGGGGGGGCGGGGGGAGGGTTTCTTTTCATTCCTTTTGTTTTGCCAACATTTTTTTTCTTCCAGTGTTTACAGTCAACGAAATGTTTTTTTTTTTTAAAAAAAAAACTGTTGTGTTTAAAAGTCTATGTAAAATAGCTGCCTTTTTAGAGAGAGAAAGAGAGCGAGAGAGAGAGAGAGAGAAAGAGAAAGAGAGAGAGATTGACAGAGAAACTAAAATGCAGGCTATATAGATAATAGGTGGGCCAGCATGCTTGCTTTGCAGAGGGAAACATTTTAAAATATGGATGTTTACAGTAGATGTTTTCCCTTTTTACCTTTCTTTTAATTATTATTATTTTTATTATTTTTAATTCTTACTAAAGTAAGAAAATCAAGTAACCCTCCCTTTTCCTTGATCCTTCTTTGGATAGAGATGGGCTAATGAAGGGCCAGCTGGTGTCTTGGTCCAAGCTAGTTCCTTGAGAAACACGCAGGAAACTCTTAAGCACCCCGTTTTAGGAAGTAGAGTTTGGGAAAGCAGGAATGTAGCCCCCCCACCCCCCAAAAGAAGATTTTTACAAAGTGCTTGAGTTGGAGGGAGAATATCCCCAAGTGGTGCTTAACCTGCCCCACCTAGAATCCATGAAGGTCAACTGGGGATGCCCAGGTGGTTCCTTCCTTCTCAATACCTTTTGCTCACCACCATTATTCCTGTAACCGTCAAGAGAGCATCTGGGATGGGTTGCCTCCAGAGGAGCTGTGGGGACGTCCCTGGGACACCCCCCGCCTCCAACCGCTCTCCCTTGAAAAGTAGGGAGATTGGGAACGTTGGTAGGTCATTCCCATCCAGGTTGGGGGCCGCAGGGCGTGGCCCCTCCTGCTGTTGAAAAAAAAACAACAACGGTTCCTTCCTAGCTTAATATATTTGAGTGAATTATATATTGTGTTGAATTTCAGGAGCCAGTTAATCGTGGCCTGGTTTCGGAAGAAGAATAACCGTAATGTAAATGCAAATGTCATGAATGCTGTTGGCCAAGTTGGACCTTGAGGGTACTACTTTTATGGCCCTGGAAAACAGCATCCCCTGGAGGTTTCTTGGAGTGCAGTCCAAATGTATGTATATAAAAATGCCTAAGGCTGGGATGTAAGAACTGTAAATCTGTCTTAAAAGAATGTATAGACCGAGGGCGCAGTCTTGGGCTGGACACAGCCCCCCCGCCCCGCCCCAAGCTCCAGCCCCCAAGGGCACCTGAGCTCTGGTAGCCGATCCGATGGGCGTCCATCCTGTTTCCTGGCCAGGGGTGGGGAGCGAGGAGTGAGAAGCCATTCAGCAAGAGATTCAAAGGCCCGGCTTGGCAGCCCCTCGATTCCCATTCAGTTCAGAAAGACCTTTCCAGAGAGCAAGGGATGACTTCCCCAAATCCACGGAGTTAGAGCTGAGGTCTTCCTTAGGCGGCCATTAGTGCATCAAACTCAGTCTTTGGCACGGCAGGTTTGGCCATTGGAGCCCTTGGGGAAAGAAGCAGCTGGCTTAGGTTGAAGTCTCTGGTCCCTAGTGTGGTGGAGGATGTGGTTCCTTTTGGCTCCCGTGTTTTGGCCTCCCCCTCCAAGACTCTTTCATCAGCTGTAGGTCAGCCAAAAGGGGACTTGCAGCCAGGCCCTGGCGCCATATTTATATATCTGTAAGGAAACGCAATTCCCTTTTCTAATGCAAAAATCTGGCCCAAAAGGGGTTTGCAAAAGGAGTGGGCATTCTAGATTGCATCTACTGATCTAGAACGCCCTTAGGAAATGGCCAGTGGCTCCAAAAACACACTATAATTGGGATTTGAAGGCTGCTTCTTGTCAGAATGTTAAAGTGGTCTGAATAAAGATTTCAGCACTCTGATTGTTACTTGCCAGAGTAGAGCTGTTTGAGCACAAGGACTACTCCTGGGTCATTGTGAGAGACCAATAAATGTAAAACCCAGCATTCACAAATTTCTCCAAGGGCTCTTGTGCCTAAAAACTGTAATTTAGCTTTGAAAGAAATTATTCTTCTGCAAATGAGAATGTGGAAAAAGGGATAGAGAAGTGGAAAAAAGACAGCCCTTTTGTAAAAAAATAATAATAATAAAATATCATTTTCATTTTTTTTTAAAATCATTAGATCTGCAAGCTTGTGCACTGTGGGTGCGTGAATATCTTAATGTGAAATGTGTTCTTTGTCATAGTAACCATTTTTTTTATTGAAAAAAAAAAAGAGGGAAAAAAACCTTCAACCTAGTTCGGATGTGGAAAGGGTAGCAGGGATTAGTTTGGGTGATGGAGGAAAAACAATAATAATAATAATAATAATAATAATTTAAAAAAAAAAGAAATCCCGAAAGAGAAACTCTCGGGTTCAGGAGATGTAAAAAGAAGAGCCGACCGCTGTCCTTTGACCAGAGAGTAGTTCGTCTTTCAATAAATGTACAATCTGTGAAACTGAATGTGATACGTAACATTCCTTGGGCTGCAGATGGGAGGGGGGGCAAGGGGGGTGGGGAGGGGGGCTGGGGGGGGGCTGGAGACACCCCTCCCCTGCCACCGGCATCTCCAGGTGCAACGCTGCGACTCACAGTTAGGAAGAGGCAGTCTTCTCCTTTTGCTCGTTGTAAGGTGGGTGTGTTCGACCGTGGTTGCCTGCAGGAGGTTGAAATGGGGGGAACGGGGGGGCCTTTTTAGTTGGCCCACCCATTTGACACTCCCTGTCCTTTGGAGGAAGTCCTGGATGGCCAAGCAGGGAGATTTGGAGCCCTAGAACGGGGGTCTCCAACCTTGGCCAGGTTAAGCCTGGAGGACTTCAACTCCCAGAATTTCCCAGCCAGCTTGGTCTCCAACCCTCGCTGGGGAATTCTGGGAGTTGAAGTCCTCCAGGCTTAAAGTGGCCAAGGTTGGAGACCAAGCTGGCTGGGGAATTCTGGGAGTTGAGGTCCTCCAGGCTTAAAGTGGCCAAGGTTGGAGACCCCTGCCCTGGAGGTGCTCTCAAGAAGGTTCACGAGGGCAGGAACATACGGGGGGAGCCTTGCCATGGAGGGTCCTGAAAGGTTTCCCAAAAGGCAAGCCCGTGTGGTCAGTCCTTCTCCTGCCCCTCCCCATGTCCTTAAGCCCCCAGTGTCCCCCAAGAAGGCTGAGAGAGTTAGGGGTGGTGGAAACGTGCTCTTTTCCCATCCAAGCCCCTCTTCCCCATCCATTTAAAGAGGGAGCCAGTTGGATTGGGACCTCCTGCTCCCCTCACCTGGATGGGACCCAAAGGTGGCATGGTGGAGAAAAATTGTGGGGCTCCTGAAGGCTCGGAAACCCACGAGCAGGAAGTCTTGTCCCAGGGCTCAAGAACGTTCTGGAGAACATCAGCTGCAGCATCCCTTAAGGCAGAGGTCTCCAAACTTGGCAACTTTTAAGACTTGTGGACTTCCAACTTCCTGAATTCTCCTGGAGTTGGAGTCCACAAGTCTTGAAGTTGCCAAGTTTGGAGACTTCTGCCTTTAGGAGGGGACACCATGTCCTGACCAGCCAATGCCGACCCCTTCCTTTTCTTTCTCTGCAGGGAAAGGGCTGGCGGGGGGGGGGTGTCATTATGGGCTTCATTTAGAAATGGCTTTCTACTTTTATTTTTATTTTATTTTTTAAAAAGAGTTTTTGCACTCATGTTTATGCCGGTGTATTTTATTTTCTAAGGGGATACAAATTTTGAAGAGGGACCAACTTGCCCCACTGTTTACAATGTGTACATCTAGATATGTATGCACCATACATATCTGTCTGTCTGTTTGTCTGTCTATCTATCTATCTATCTATCTATCTATCTATCTATCTATCTATCTATCTATGATCTATCTATCTATCTATCTATCTAT
>NW_020771518.1:0-13357 GCF_900518735.1 Pseudonaja textilis | reverse complement strand
ACTGCAGCCAAGGCCTCCTTATCTATTTGGCTGTAGTTCCTTTCTGCCATAGAGAAGGTCCTAGAGAAGAAAGCAATTGGTGCCTCGGAACCGTTGGGCAGCCTGTGACTCAGAACAGCCCCAATCCCAAAAGGGGATGCATCAGCAGCTAGGAACAGGGGAAGTCGTTGATCAAATTGGATTAAGACTGCATCAGACGTGAGTAAGGATTTGACTGACTTGAAGGCAAGGGGGATTCTTTGTCTAACAGTCTGTGTAAGGGTTCAGCAATAGATGCTTTGTGCGGGAGAAATGAGGCGTAAAAGTTTAGTAGCCCCAGAAAGGCTTGGAGCTCCGTCTTGTTAGTTGGTGTAGGCGCCTCATGGATAGCCTTTACTTTGGATTCGACTGGGTGAATGCCAGAGGCATCTATCCTATATCCCAGAAAGTCCACTTGCCTAGTGGCGATGGCGCACTTCTCCCTTTTAAGTTTGAGGCCATGCTGCCTAAACTTCTCTAGGACTGCTCTGACCCTTTGTATGAGCTGAGGTCTGTCAACTGCTGAGACCAAGATGTCATCGAAATAAGGGACGACCCCTGGGAGACCTTGGAGAATCCTTTCCATGAGTGATTGGAATATGCCCGGGGCTACACTTACACCAAATTGGAGGCGTTTGCACTTGAATGCCCCTCTATGTGTGACTATGGTTTGTAATTCAGCTGTCTGATCATCAACAGGGAACTGTTGGTATGCCTGGGACATGTCTAGTTTGGCAAAAATGGTGCCAGGTTCGAAGGTGTGTAACAGGTGTTGAATAACAGGGACCGGGTAGGCACTGACCTGCAGATAACGGTTGAGGGTGGTTTTATAGTCTGCGCAGATTCTTAAACTGCCATCTTTCTTGAGTGGGGTGACTATGGGGGTCTCCCATTTGGCAAAGTCAGTTGGTTCTAACACCCCTTGCTTTAGTAACTTATCTAATTCTAAATCTAACTTGGGACGGATGGCGAAAGGCACTCTGCGTGGCTTAAGGCAAAGAGGAATTGCCTGGGGGTCCACAGAGAAGGAGATGGGGGTGCCAGAATAACAGCCCAGCTCGCTGCTAAAATCATCAGAGTAATCTGAGAATAGGGCGTCTACATCAGAAGTTGAGACAGCATGGATCCCAGTTATACTAAAGCCGAGGGAGGGGAACCAATCTAGCCCTAACAGACTGGGGAGGGCACCATTAACAACAACCAAAGGCAAATGGCCTTTAAAGGCTTGGAAATGAACTAAAAACTTGCCTTTCCCGAGGACAGGGATGTTCTTGCCTTGATAGTCCCGCAGTGTCAGGTGGCATCTCTGCAGCTTCTTCTTCGAAAATCTGGGATGAATCTTCTTTAGGGTTTCCCAGGAGATGATTGAAAGTGCAGATCCCGTGTCTACCTCCATCCTGCAGGGCTTACCTTCTAAAGAAACAGAAATACTGATTTTATTAGGAGTCTGGGAAGTTTGGTTAGCGTGGTAGCAGGTATAGCAGTCCTCCACTTGCCTTTGGAGATTAGTAAGTGGTGGAGATCTTTGAGGAAAGGTTCGCCCTGCTTGGCAGATTCTAGCGAGGTGGCCTTTCTTTTGACAATTCAGGCAGATGGCGTTCTTAAACCTGCAGGATGCCCTAGAGTGGGAGCCCCCGCAAGCTAGGCAAATGGAAGGTTGCTTGGGGGCGAAGTTGTTTCTCTGCCCTGCTCTACCTGTGAAGGCTTTTGTTGCTTAAGGCAGTTAATGTCTGTTGAGTCTATGGGGTCTTCTTCAAGGGAAACTGCCTCTGAATGAATAGTGGAACTGCTGGGTTTTAAAGGAGTTCCTTGAATTTCAGCTGCTGATTGGGCAGAGAGCTCTGCAGCTTGGGCTTCCTCCACGGCTAGAGCTAGGTTTAAGTCCTTTTTTGCTAGCAAACGTCTTTGCAGCCTAAGGTCTCTAACCCCACAGACGATCTGGTCTAATAACATGTCTTCTAGGTAGTCTCTGAAACCACACTGTAAGGCAGCTGTCCTCAGAGCTGCCATATACTCATTAATTGACTCTCCCTCAGCCTGCTTTCTAGTTCTGAAAGCATATCTCCTGGCTCTCTGGGATGGTTTAGGTGAGTAGTGGTTGGAGAGAATCTCTTGGAGTTCATCCCAGGGTATGCTCCTGATAGCACGAGGGGCGACTAGTGCTGTAGCGGTGTCAAAAACCGCAGCCCCACAGTAGCTGAGGAAGTAGGATTTTTTTCTGTGCTCAGCAGCGTCTGCTAAACCGATTGCATCGAGGAAGTAGCTGAAACGGTTTTTGTATGAGTCCCACGTTTCCTCGGTTGGCTTGAATGGTGGGAATGTCGGATTGGCATTCATTTTTTTGAAGCGGCAGGGTTCGTCCCCTTCAGTCGTGATTCAAAATTTGCACTCTTAGAAGAGCGCTAGCGGCTGCGCTTATCAGGCGGTGTCTGTCTCTCCGGCTACGGAGGCTTTTTGAATTTCGCGCCCTTTGTGAGCGCCGGCGGCTGCGGCTTCAGCGCCCGAGACTTCGCTCTAGTGACTACAGCTCAAAAACCTCAAAGGCTTTTTGAATTTCACGCTCTTTGTGAGCATCGGCAGCTTCAGCGCCCGTGGCTCACTCTTTGTGGCTTCAGCTCTTCGGAATCACACTACTGGTAGCCTCTGATCGCATCCCGTCCTCGTTGCCAGTGTTGTAGAGCGGCGGAAGGAATGAGGCTAAACCAGAGTGAAACGTAAGAAGGCTTTATTGCAGTGAATAAAGGGTTGCCGCGTCTGCCTTCTCGCTAGGCAGGCTAGCTGGCAGCAACGGGCTGGCACTGCTCGACAGCCGCCTTTTATAGCCGGCTGTCAAACGGTGCCAGCCAATGGGAGCGGCTGGTGCTCCCGCTCAAACCGCGGACCTGGTTGGGGACTCCAACCAGTCCTAAAGACATAACAGCAGCCCAGCCAGATAATAAGTATAGGTCTTTATTAGCTCCAACTTTGCCCCCAATGTCCCTGTTACCTTCCAATCTGGACAAAAACTCCCCCAGGAACCTGCAACAGCCTTTGGCTGCAGATATTCCAATCTAAAACATTGTAAACAGAAACCTTTAAACTATAAATCCAACAAAGCAAAATAAGGTGATAAATCCGGCAGGGCAAGATAAGGAGTTCCAGAAGTGAAGTAACACAACAGTAAATCAAACCAGTTGGGAGGATGCCAGGAACTAAGATAATAGCAGCCAACATCAGATAAACTCACCGTTTGTTCCCAACAAATTCCGCTCCCAACTGGTTCTCCTTTTAACTCCCTCTCCAGGTGTGTCTTGTGAAGGGAAGTGGGGCCCTTTCCTCCCTTGTAAACTATGCAACCCATGTTGCTCTCTTCTCCGTTTTTTCCCTGCATGCCCTAGGATGAAGAGAGGGCAGGCCTTGGTCTTCCTCTGAACACCCTCTCCCTTGTTCTACCTATTCCCTGTTCTGCCCAGTCTGGTTTTGCCCTTCCCCACTTTCCTACACAGCCAATGGAGCCACTCTTCTGCTCCCTGATGGCTGTTCATCTTCCTCCTCAGATTCAGACACTGATAGCACATAATAGGAAATCATTCACCTATTCTCCAGTAGGGTTTTCCTATTGTTTATGGTTTTGTGTGCAAATTTATTTTGGAAAACTGAAGTATCGGGTGGGGAGAAAGCAGTTTTAGCTTGTTTGCTTCTATTTTACAATGTAACAATAAAAAATACTTTTGTATTGTAAAACTTGTAAATATGTACATTTTTCTGGTTTTTTTAGAGTTGGTCAGATGTATATATGTATACATATGTATATATGTTTCCTGATTATTCATCGGTAAAAAACTTAAATCACTGGGTTCGGGTAGAGTACAATTTAAGTTTGTTAGTTATAGCTAAGGAAAATCAAAATTGATATATCAGTATTTAATTAAATGGTTAGTTTGAATGCAAAAGATATGCTAAGCAGGGGTGTTTATTGGTTTTAACATCATGTAGTTTTCACACACACACACACACACACACACACACACACACACACGTGTGTGTGTCTTATGTTAGACAGACCAGGTTTGAAATTTGACCTTAAAAAGAAAAACAAAACTGGGACCAATACAATGTCTTCACTTCTTATTCCAGGGAAATACAATCAATATTGTAGAACAAACACCTCATTATTATGGATCAAATTTTACTACTAGCACTTCACAAATTATTTTCCACTCCTTTCCCTCCCCTATTGTTCCTACTGTTTGTTTTTGTATTTTTTGTATTTTATATTATAAACAAATAACAAATAATAATTCATTAAAAATCCCTGGACTCCTTGAAACAATTACATAGGATATTAAAATCAAGAAGAAGGATAGCAATGAATACATCATGAGAGTGAAGAAGATCTTAAAATATTCTTCAAATTCAAAGTCACTGGAGGAAATTCCAGCAAGGCAAATAACATCAGTCGTTAGATACACAGCTGAAATAATGGTCTTGTTGTGGTTCGCTGGCAGCAGGTGCAGACGGCTGAGGTCTCAGAGGATGAGGACTCAGGTGAGGGGCCTGCGTGTGATGCAGGGATGGAGCCAGGACCAACAGGGAGTGGAATGCTGCCTTTGGAGTTTGTGGAGGCTGGCAGCAGTGATGAAGAGGTCCCCGAGGAGCCTGTGCCCAGTATGCATGCGCGCAGGGCTGCTTGAAGGAAAGAGCAGCTGCAGCAGCACAGGTGACTCAGGAGTAAGGCTGCAAGGTAATGGCCCCTCCCTTAAGGGATAAAAACCAGCCCTCAGAGGTGGGATTCTCTGCAGGAAGCAAAGAAGTCCTTGCACTTCAAGTCTTGTTCGGACTATCCTGGTTTGTGTTTGGAGACTTTTCGTTTTGATTATTTCCTTGCAATTTAATCTAGTGTTCTTGAACAACCCTGGCAAGGCTTGTTCTTATCTGGGACAATTAGTTTTTACAATGAAGGAATTCACAGAGAAGAATTTAAAAGGTTTTGCTTTTATCTCTGTTTGGTGTTTGTTTGCTTTGAACAAGGCTTGGGTCAGAACAGGAATCAGAAGTAGAACTTCCTGGATCAGGAGACCAGAAAAATAATAACAATAAATGACACCCTTCATCCAGGGGTGGGATTTAAATTTTTTAACAACCGGTACTGTGGGCGTGGCTTAGTTGGTGGGTGTAGCTTGGTGGTCATCTGACTGGCTGGGTGTGGCCAACTCAACATCACTCACATCGAGGCACACTTCTCTTTGCCTGGCCTCTCGTGACTGCGGGGATGCTGCAACAGTTATAAGTGTGAAAAACAGTCATGTCACTTTTTTCAGTGCCATTGTAATTTTGAATGGTCACTCCACACAAGCAAAGTACCAGCAAAGGAGGAAAAAAATACTCCAGAGAAATTCCTGAGACAGGAAGTCTAGTCCTGCCAAGAATGTAATAAGGGTTAACAGAGAGGCAGTTTTTGTAAGCAACACCAGAATGTTTCCTTCCTGCCTTCCTTACAGGATTAG
Source organism: Pseudonaja textilis (assembly GCF_900518735.1). Next base: position 7,853 of record NW_020771518.1, on the reverse strand, counting down.
GCCAGTAATTTCTTCTAACAACTGGTTCTCCGAACTGCTTAGAATGTTAACAAACAGTTCTAGTGAATAGGTGTGAACCTGTAGAATCCCACCCCTGTCTTCATCCACACAGTGATGTTGTCAGACTCAACTTACCAAGGATAGAAAAATTAAAGTATCATCATCTGGCTACAAGAATACAGAAGAAGAAGATGGAAAGCGGTTTAGGAGTATAAGTTAATAGCTGTTAAGCAAAGCTATTAGAGAAATTTTCTCGGTACTGCTTCCTTCTGCCTTTCTGGGTGCCACTAATTGAGAATAGGTCACCTCCTTGTCGTAGTCCTGTTATGAATAGCATATAATTTTAAGAGATGCCTACACTATGGGTTTAACCAGCTGTCAAAATTCCACGAATCCATTAGACAACTTCTCTGCCCAGTGGGGGTGACTCCAGAGGTGGTATTCAGCAGGTTCTGACCAGTTATGGAGAACCGGTAGTGGAAATTTTGAATAGTTCAGAGAACTGGCAAATACCACCTCTGACTGGCCCTGCCTCCATCTGTTCTCTGCCTCCCAAGTCCCAACTGATTGGCTGGGTCTTCTTGCCCTTCAAAGAACAACACAGCTGGAAAACAGGTTAGTGGTGTGGGGAGGGAATGGGATATTGCAGTAACCTTCCCCTGCCATGCCCACCAAGCCATGCCTACCAAGCCCTGCCCACAGAACCGGTAATAAAAATTTTTGAATCCCACCACTGGGTGACTCTCAAATCACATTCTTTGTTTCCTCCTCTTTTCATCCACAGACAAAACCTCAATTTTATAAAATAGAAAATGTAAGTGTGCCAGTAGCCGTGTGGAGTGGAGGAAATGATATCGCTACAGCCAAACACGATATTGAATCACCGCTTACTCGAATCCCTCACATAGTTTTCTATAAGAATATTCCTGACTGGGAACATTTTCATCCATTCTGGGGTCTCGATGCCCCACGACGCTTCTATCCTGATGTGCTTGAATTGATGCAGAAGTACAAGGGTTAATATCAGGGTTGGAGTCTCGGGGCTGGGGGCAACACCTCCGCCACTTGCCTGTTTCTTGATTTATTTTAATTAAATGAGTTTATTAGAAAACATGAATATACATACCCTTTACACAGTTTTCATCATTAAGTTAAATATTTCAGGTTTCCTATATTTGTACAGTTGATTTTGTTCAGTTGATTTTGGGTTGCTTATTTATTCAGAAAACCATGCATGTCAAAGTTTCCTAAGTAGATTACCTCACACATTATCAAAGTTCTCTTTGTATCTATAGATATTTATCCCACATTACCTTTGAAGGGATTTCAGATTATATCTGATTTTTCCCCTCAAATGGTTTATTCTACTGTACTCCATGTGGCTGAGCCAAACCATTTGTTGTAGGAAAGCAGTTTCATAGATTAGATTTCTTTTATTCCTTTTGTCTAGTTAAATTGGGCAGTCTAAGCATGGATTATAACTATAAAAAGGCTGTTCTAGCCTGCTTTCATTAAGACAGATAAAATAAGAGTTTGCCAATAGATGCTGGGCAACCATAGGCACTTTTAAAATTCAAATTATTTGCATTAAATCTTCGCTAATATTGTTATGCCCTGTTATCCATGACTATATAGTTTCATGATTAATTATAACTCCTTCTGTATTATACTCTATAGACTAACATTGTACTGTTTTCAAGAGTGTTCTTTTTCTTTCTGTACTAACTGTTGTGCATCAATAAAACCAAAGACCACCATGTGCAAATGCTGGAGAGAATGTGTGGCACTAGAGCAAATAATGGAAGCAGCATTGTGCTATTATACATACATCTGTTCATCCTTTTTTTTTAAAAAAAATATTGTGTTATTTTTATTCAAAACATTAAAATACAAACTCCCCCCAAAAGGAAAAAAATACAAAGACCAAGCAAAGGTACACAAGAAAATAAATGTGTATAAAAAGACAAAAACATACACATAAATTGTCCCCCTCCCCCAGTTGAATACTGATAAATGTATTTCAAAAACATCCCCAAGGTGTTTTTTTTAAGAGGCAAGTGGACTTTCTTGTTATCCTTTGAAGGCATTTCACTTCTCACCCAAGAAGCTTCTTTGGTTCTATTGGATGAACTTCTTGGGTGAGAAGTGAAACGTCTTCTAAGAATAACAAGAAAATCCAGTTGCCTCTTGAAAAAGCACCTTTGGGACAACCATGACCTGAATGACTAAGAATCTCCATGGACAATTATTTCAAGAATAATAGTCCCCTCCCCCTTGCAAAAAAGGCACACGGTTTAGGAACTTCTACAATTCTGTTTATATAACCCATTTGGTCTGACACATATCTATTATATTTTTTTAAAAAACAGAGTTAACAGAGTTAACCAAAGCAGAGTTAAAAGTGCAAACCCTTCTCTTAACAATCTATTCATTGCATTTCACTCACAGAAAGTGCACAATGCCTTCTAAATTACCATAAGACGCCTCAATCATTGTCTCTGGTCCATCTAGACTCAAATGTCCCTGATTGATTCTTAATAATAAGACTTTTCCTTAAAAATTTAACAGGGATTTTTCCTAAGAATTGGATCCCTTTCCCAAAAATCATAAATCTCTGTTATTATATCCTCACAGCCTTTGTTTTTTTTAAAAAAAAAAACCTCCTACAAGTTGAAACTTCTCTTAACATTTGTGTTCCATTTAGATATGATAAGTCCATTCCCCAAACACCACCAATCTGCCTTTTAAAAATCCTATTCATTAATTATCAGTTCTGTCTACTTTGAGTTTTAGAATCCATGGCCTTTTCAGCCTTCTCCAAACCAGCTTGCAATTTTCAAACTAGACTATTTCTCCTTCAAATCTGCCAGCAACAAATTACATTCTAATCCATTCAATATTAAATCTGCTTTAGCTGTTGTTACTCATACCTGAATAGCATGGGTTGATTTTAACCACTGTTATTTTACCAAACTTTTAATATAAATTTTCAGTTTGAATCTGTAAGTTAAAAAGCAGTTTTTTTAAAGGCTTTATCCTTAAGTTGATGCATTGTTTGTATTTTAAATATATCCATCTTCTGTAACTGAGCTTTTAAAGTCAGACACAAACAGTTCATCTCAAGAATAAGGAGAGCAAAGCAGAGCAAAATAACCTCAGAGAACATTTAGATAGTCTTTCCCATAATAATAATGTGGGAATAAATTTCCATCAAATATTTTTAAAAAATAAAACCAGAGTTGTTAAAAGGGGTGAAGTCAATAGTAAACAGCCCAAGGTTAAAGTTTTTGGGGTTTGGAGAAGAAACCACAGAGTCAGGTAGAGTATTCTAGACGTTGATCACTCCGTTGCTGAAGTCGTATTTCCTACAATCAAGTTTGGTGCGATTAACCTTGAGTTTGTATCTATTTTTTGCTCTTGTATTGTTATAGTTGAAGCTGAAGTATTCATTGACAGGTAGGACATTGCAATGTATGATTTTTTATACTATGCTTAGCGGACCAAAGGCGGCATAGTTCTAGGTTTTCTAGGTCTAGAATTTTGAGTCTGGTGGCATAAGGTATTCTGCAATGAGTAGAGGAGTGGATAACTCTTCTTGTGAAATATTTCTGGACTTTCTCAATTGTGTTAATATCAGATATGTAATGTGGGTTCCAGACTGATGAGCTGTATTTGAGGATTGGTCTAGCAAACGTTTTGTATGCTCTAGTTAGTAGTGTGATATTACCAGAGAAAAAGCACGCAGGATTAGGTTAGCAACTCTCAATGCCTTTTTGGCTATGTAGTTACAGTGGGCTCTAGCACTTAGATCATTTGAGATGAGTACTCCAAGGTCCTTGACAGAGTTTGGATCATCAACAAGGTCTTGACTATTCAGCCTGTATTTTATTTTCTGATTATTATTTTTTTGCCAATATGTAAGACAGAGCATGTATTTGTTGAGATGTATGTTGAGATGATTGAAATGTAACTGACATCAGATAACTTTCACTATTCAGGAAATTGCTCCTGACTTCCATATGGTGAAAGTGAAAGAGATTTGCAACAGCATAATAAAGCAGTAAAACACACACATACACAATCAGCTTAACATTCAACAAGGGGTTAGAATAAATCAGCCTTCAACCAACTAATTAACATTTACAATAAAAAAAAGTAAAGTAAAAAAACTAAACATCAAAACTTGAAGTTAAAATTGAGGTGCACTTGAAACAAACAAACAGCTGAAAGGAAAAAAAAATAGAGAGCCACATTCATTTTGTGTGAATAGAGCAAGTTTTAATCTTTCAGTAGGAAATTACAGGTGTGCAATTGTTTCAGGGACAAGCATTTAAATAAGGGATGTGTGTGTGTACATGTGTGTATGTGTGTGTGCACACACAATCATGCATCAAATACTGTAAATGCCAATGTCTTTATACCAGTCTTTTTCACTGTGCTTCACAGAGATAGTTTCTGATAACTCTTGATGGATTTTTGCTGATATCAGGACTGGAATGACCCTTCCAGAAAAGTATAGTATCAAAGTGAAGGCCAATGTTATTTCTGAGGCACTGATAACCTAAAGGAGCCACTACAGATAAGGCTCTTTTTCTGGGTGTACTCCCCTAATAGATAGGATCCATAACAGATCTTGCCTTCCCATTCTGGTGGGCCAGGTAGATGAAACTGGAGAGAGGCCATTCCTCAAATAAGCTGGACTCAAAGCCATGTAGGGCTTTAAAAGAAAAAAACAGCACCTTAAACTGCATCTAGAACCAAATTGGTAGCCATTGTGGCTCTGGCAAAAGAAATGACAAATACGCAAATCTTGATTTGTGCAAAACTGAGAGACTACTGCATTTTGGATCAAATAAGGCTTCTGGATACTCTTCAGGGGCAGCCCCATATAGAAAACATCACAGTAGTTCAAGTGAGAAGTAACTGTAAGAAGAGCATATTGGTCCAGCAAAGGATATAACTGCCGCAATACTTGCAGTTCTGCAAAGGGCCTCCTGACCATGACTGCCATCTGCCCCTCAAACAGGAGTTGCATGTCCAGGAGAGGCACCAGCTGTATCTTGATGGTGCAACTCTATCTGTGACCAAAGATGGTGTCAGGGTCCCAAAACCAAGAAATACATGTGGAGATTCTTCCAAATAGTTTCCTTTATTGTTCCTCAGCTATTGACAGAGATCTCACCAAACTAAAGAATAGAATAGAATAGAATAGAATAGAATAGAATAGAATAGAATAGAATAGAATAGAATAGAATAGAATAGAATTCTTTATTGGCCAAGTGTGGTTGGACACACAAGGAATTTGTCTTGGTGCAAATACTCTCAGTGTACATAAAAGAAAAGATACATTCATCAAGAATCATAAGGTACAACACTTAATAATAGTCATAGGGTACAATAAGCAATCAAATCATACTAGGAAACAGTCAATAAAAATCATTAGGGTACAAGAGACAAAGTTACAGTCATACAGTCACAAGTGGAAGGGGGATGGGCAATGAGGAGTGATGAGAAGATTAATAGTAATAGTAGTGCAGACTTAGTAAATAGTTTGACAGTGTTGAAGGAATTATTTGTTTAGCAGAGTGATGTTGTTTGAGAAAAAAACTGTCCTTGTGTCTAGTTGTTCTGGTGGTGCAGTGCTCTGTAGTGTCGTTTTGAAGAAAGGAGTTGAAACAGTTTATGTCCGGGATGTGAGGGGTCTGTAAATATTTTCACAGCCCTCTTTTTGACTTCTGCAGTATACAGGTCCTCGACTGAAGGCAAGTGGGTAGTGATTGTTTTTTCTGCAGTCCTAATTATCCTCTGAAGTCTGTGGCTAAAACAGATGAATTGCATCATAAAACATATTCTGGGACTATTCGGGAGGAGTCACCTCAACTCTCTCTCTCCCACACAAGAGGGAGAAATTGCACTATCTTTAGCTCCTCTTAAATGCAATCCCTTCCTTCTGGGAATCCAGATAATATTATATCACAGATGTCAATTCTCCAAGAACCGAGGAGCCCTAAAACCAAAGTCACTGTGTTTTGCCAGGTGTCAATTTTAAACCTTCTGTTCCCTATCCAGGCCTCAACAGCCTCCATGCACCGAGAAAGGTCGTTCACAGCATCAGTTAACTCATCACAGACAGGCTTGTGACATAGGGAAAGTCATTTCCTGATATTTCTCTTTACTGTTTTTTTCTTTCCTTTCAATTTTGCTTTCTCTTTTTCCTTTCTGCATTTTCTATTGTTTCTTTTCCTTCTTTTCTAGATGGTGTTACTTTTTATTAATAACTTTACTATATTTTTGAAAAAGTCAAGATGGCAGTTGCCTCAAAACCCCACCCCTTTTAGAAATTCATGCAAGGCCAAACACATGTACAATGGGGCCAAAGCTGAGGTCATCTTTCCACAACTACCATTTTGAGGGGTTTCTTTAACACGATTTTTGCAACTGAAACTAGAAGAAGGGAAAGTCTGTTGAATTCTGAGAATCTTGCTTCAGTTCTTACAGTTTGGCATCATTGTTCTTTTGCTACTCAACACTTTACTGTGGGAATCTACTCAACACTTTACCCTTCTTACTCAAAACTTTACTCTGAGTCTTCCCAAAGTTTAGAATCCCCAGGATTGCATTCTTTCAAGGCTAACTGTTTTAAAAGGTATAGACAGAATGACTTCAGCTGAAACCATGTTTACTTCTGCTTTGTTTCTTGATTGCCATTCAAGAGGGAGGGTGGAGCATTGGGGGGAGGGGACTCAGGAATGTGGTGCCTCAGCTGGCTAGCCATAACATCTCCCACCCAGCCAAGGTCATTTCAACGGAGAGTTGTCGAAGCTGAGCGGGAACCTACACCTGGATTGATTGGCCCATGTGACCTGAGGGACAAAGAGGTGGGTGGGGAGATCTTATTCGTTTAACTGTCCCTGAGTATGGGAATGATTTATAGCTAGCTTCATTTTTTCAAGTGCCAGTATGATGTACTCAATAAAGGATATATTGAAACTGAGCAAAGTGTCAGAGTCCTAATTCCCTGAGTTCATTTCTCCAAACAATGACAGTATTCTTTAAAAAAAACATCAGATAAAAGAATTAGATACTTCTGCTTAAGTGATGCATGCATTTTTTCTGTTAAGGAAACATTCTGCAGTGGCATGTTTGCCAATGACATACTAGACCAGGGGTCGCCAACCAGCTATATAAATTTGGTAAATACATATAAATATAATTAAATCTACAGCAGGGGTAGCCAAACTTTTGGACCTAATGGACCACCAAACTCATAATTTTAAATCCCGAGGACCAGAGACCTGGGAAAATCTCAAAATAGGCTGCAGAAAAATTCCCCACCCTGTTTTCCTACCGATCGATCATTCTTTACTGTCTCCAGCTCCATTCTCAGGGAGAGAGAGAGAAAGAGAAAGACTTTTTGGCTTCATGCAAGGAAAGCAGCAGAAGCAGCAGAAGTCTTTCTTTCTCTCCCCCCAAATTCCACCAGAAATGAATCTTTGTGAGAATTGTCACGCTGGTGCAGCCTCTTGGAGCAGGATGCCTTGCAGGGCCCCAAAGATTCATTTCTGGTGGAATTTGGGGAAAGAAAGAAAGACTTTTGCTGCTTTCCATGCATGCAGCCAAAAGCAGAAGAAAGAAGAGGAAAGAAACAGCCCAGTGGCCATGCCAGGCGTGTGGGGCAATTGGAGCAAATTCCCCTTCTCCTCACTACCTCATGTTGTTCGTAATGCAAGCGACGCAAGCCTTGTGTTCCCATGGGCCATGTGGGCCGAGCAGCCTTGTGTTCCCATTCAGCCTGGATTAATTGCTTTGTGGGGTGCTCTGGGGGTGAGATTTCTCTGCGGTCCACCAAAATG
>NW_020771517.1:0-13361 GCF_900518735.1 Pseudonaja textilis | reverse complement strand
CAACAAACTGAGCCTTCTGCCAGTTTTCTTTTCAAAGTCCACATTCCTCGAGAGCAAATAAACCTAGAACTCTCATTATAGAAGCCAGAAAGGCCCAAACCTGGTAGAAAGAAGAAAATTTGGAGGAGATCATAAGCTTGTAAGGTCAAGAGTACTGGAAAGTTTTGATGACCATATAGTTCAAGCGTGATTCTCCAGGGTTGGTCTTCAGATTGCTGCTACCACAATTTCTTCAGGCTTAGCCAGTGTGAGCAATAAGGAAAGAAGAGTTGGAGGCTGGGGTGTGATATACAATTATAATTGGAGAATGACACTTCACAAAGTCCTCTCTTATAGAAAGACAAAACTATATAAAAAAGGACTTGCTTGAGGAAGATCAACCTGGTTCCTCTACTTTCTTCCCAGCCAGTCTGCAGAAGGCTCCTTGTTCCTCAGCTGTAAATGATGGGGTTTAACATGGGGATCACAACACCATAAAAGACTGCCACTACTTTTTCCCTATTGGAGAATGTCTTGGCCTGAGGCCTCAAATACATGGCCAGGATGGTGCCATAATAAATGCTCACTGTAGAGTTGTAATTGCAGGAATGTTCCAATCTCGGATGGCAAACCTCAGATAAAGAATGTTTCCAAGCAAATACAACTCAGGCAAAAAAGTCACTAATCTATGGATAAAGGAGGATTAGAGAGGGGAAATAGACATATGTTAGACTTTAACTAGAGATAATTAATTGTATGGATTACTGTACTAAACAGTAACGAAAGTTAAGCAGTAACCAAAGTTAACCAATGATGGAGGATAACTAAAAATGTATATAAATGCAAGACTATACTGCAATAAAGATCATCATCATAATTCAGTTGTTCATGATCAAACAACTCGACTGCCTCATCATTACAACAAGTGGCGCCTGAACAGGGACCCTCTTACTCCGTCCGGCAAGGATTTGGTGCAACTTCAACCCTTTGTGGTTTCTTCAACCTTTTGGTTTCTCTATGTATGGAGTCTTCGCTTTCTGAGGAACAAAGGAAGCATGTAGATGAATTAGGCTATTTGTTGAAGAAAAATAATACCGAGGTACCACAGAGAAATCTCTTAAGGCTGGTCCAGGAGATTGCAGCTCAGTGCCTATGGTACCCAGAAAAGGGGTCTTTAAAATTAACTGATTGGGAACATATTGGGAAAACATTGCATACTGAACCTCAAGCAAAAATAGAAGTTTTGCATGTGTGCCATTTATGTAGGCATGCAATTGAAACATTTGGTCACAATGAACTTTCTCTTTTAACACCTCCACCTTCACGTTATACTAATGCTGTCATTTGTCCCCCTTCTTCACCTGAATATATGTCTTCAATTCCCTCAGCTCCTGCAGGTACAGGGCAAAAGCCTCCTGACTCTATTGTTCAGTCTTCTTTTCAGAAAATGGTAGAGACTTGTAAAAGGGATGCCTCTGTCTCAGGAACAGAATTTGCAGAATTACTGTCTGTTTGTCCAGTACAATGTCATCCTGGTCAGGGGCCACAGCTTGGACTGCAAGTAGCAGAATGGGAGGGTCTGCCTTATCAGATCTTAAGAGAGTGAAAAAAGGCAGTTGCAGACTATGGGATTAGTGGTAATTTTATAAGAGGACTTGTAGAAGGAATAAAAAATGATTATACAATGATCCCTGAAGATTGGAAACAAATATTTCGCATGATTTTAACATCCATGCAATATATGGTTTGGGAGTGAATATCTGAGACATCCTCAAGCTGCTGCTTTAGGAGGAGGAGGAGGAGCATATACAGTTGAGCAGCTATTTGGTTCTGGACCGTTTGGTACAATTCCTACTCAAGTTGTACTAAACAGTAACGAAAGGCCATAGGTCACCAAGAAAAAGAAGAAGGATAAAGCTAGAGTAATGGCACTGATTATTATCATGTTAATTGCACCGGCACCGGTATCAGAGCAAGCCAGTTTCAACACTGCCTGCAGTTCCCACTTGAAATGATTCACCACATTTGGCCCACATAAAGTTGCCTGCATGGTGAGAAAGGAGAAAATGGTAATAATGAAGGTGCTGACACATAGGCTCCCAGCCAACTGGATTCATACATTATGATTCATGATCAGGTTGTAGTGCAGAGGGTAGCATATCACCACAAAACAGCCATAAGCCATCACAGCTAACAAAACAGATTCAGTGATAGCTAATAAGCCACTGATGCTCATCTGAGCAAAACATCTGCCCCATGGGATAGTAGGCCTGTCCATGAAGCAGTGGACCAGCATCTGTGGGACAGAGGTGGTGATGTAACTGATGTCAATAAAGGAGAGATTGCTAAGGAAAAAATACATGGGTGTGTGGAGGTGGGAGTCTATGATAATCAGCATCAATATGAGGCCATTGCCGGCTACAGCAATGAGATAGATAACCAAGAAGAGGACAAACAATCCAGCACGAACTTTGAAGTTTTTAGAGAGCCCAAGAAGCACAAATTCAGTCACTGTGGTCACATTTCCCCATTTTTCCATGTTTCCTGTAAAAGTGAAATCAGTTTTCAGAACATGATAAAATTAGTGTAATAATTTACACTAATTAGTAGTGGGCAAGCCTATATTTCCCTAAAGTTTTAGCAATGTCACCAGAGCTCTTTAAATTTTGCTTCTAAAACCATATTTTTCAATGCTGTGTGATAAAAGTTTCAAATAATTTAAAACATAGCAAAGAACTATGGTGGGCTCTGCGTTGTCATCATGGTCTGGTAGGGGTGACCGGCTTAATGCATCGCCATGGAGTATGGCTTTTCCTGGCTGATAGATAAGTTTGTAATTGTAGACTGCCAGAAATTCCAACCACCTTGTCATTCTTGGAGACAGGATGTTTGGAGTGGCCTTGTCTCCCGCCAGGATTCCAAGCAGTGGCTTGTGGTCGGTAATTAAAGAAAATGTCCTACCATAAAGGTATTCGTGAAAACGTTTTACCCCCGAGATGGCAGCCAAGGCTTCTCTATCCAGTTGACTGTAGTTTCTTTCAGCTTTGGATACCATTTTGGAATAAAAGATGATTGGTGCCTCTCTGCCATCAGGTAGTGTGTGACTAAGTATTGTGCCTACGCCGAATGGTGAAGCGTCACAGGTGACAGTCAGTGGTAGCGTGTTGCTGTATTGGATCAATACAGTATTTAACAGAGGGATCTTTTGAGATGCAGTCATTGGTATATAGAGAAAAGTGGAGAGAGCACACAGCCCTGGTGGGATGGGGGGCTGTGCTAATTGTACAGGTATCTGATGTGATTTTGCCTAGCTTCACCTGCTGCTCCCTGTCTGTTAGGAATCTTATGATCCATTTACAACTGTGGTCAGGTACAGCTGACTTAGTTTAGTTAAAAACAAATATCTGGAATGATTGTATTGAATGCTGAGCTGAAGTGTACAAAGAGGACCTTTGCATATGACTTTGGAGATTCAAGATGTTATAGGATGTAGTGCAGAGCCATATTAACAACTGTTAATATCTGTTGCTCGGTAGGCAAACTGCACAGGGTCTAACAGTGGATCCATGATAGTTTTCAGGTGGGCCAGCACGAGCCTTTCAAAAGTTTTCATAACCACAGATGTTAGTGCAGCCGGTCTGAAGTCATTCAGTTCCTTGATGGAGGATTTCTTCAGCACTGGGATAATAGTAGAGCATTTGAAGCAAGAAGGAACATAGCACATCTCTAGTGATTTATTAAAGATGCTGGTGAAGATAGATGATTTATTAAAATTTATTATAAATAACAAATAATTATTTCTTGAAGATTTACTAAAGATGCAGGTGACGATGAAGAAGAATCTGTCTAATTGGTGCCATTAAGTGAAATTCTGATAATCTTTTAACTAACAATAATTCTGAAGTATTATCATTAAAATAATCAGTGCACTATTTCTAACATAATAAAGCAAAGAAAAACAAAGCTAAAGCTGATAGATTAGTAGAGATACCTCAGGTTTAGTAACAATATCATGCCCTGCAATGAATTGTACTTGCTTAGAATGTATCCTGCATGCCACTCTTTTTTTGGCTCTTTCAGATCCAAAAAAGAAAGGATGGTGTTCTTGAGATCAGCATTGATTCTACTTTGCTTTATGAATTATCTAACCATTACCTTGTTGCTTCTAGTAAGTTGACTGAGGACATTTTTGTTCAGTTTCTGCTGACCTACTGGTAAATTAGGGTTGGGGATGAAGCTACTGCTGCCAGCTTGCTGCTTTCATTACTTTTGGAAATAGATTTCTTCATCTTCTATCTGGGATTGGATTTGAATACCTAGCTATGAGAGAGAATGCAGCTTATTTAGTTTTGGCTTAGCACTTTTTGGGGTCACTGCAGCTTGCAAACAACATATACCTTAATGCAGTGTGTGAACCTACTCATGCCTAATTATGTCTAAGCATGATGTGCAAAGCAGTTTTCAAACAGTTTTTATTGCATTTTTATTTTTTCCATACAGCTTTGGCAATTTAAACATTTAAAGTGAAAGTATTGCATCTCTCTCGAATGTAGTCAATAACCACACCATTCATTCTTTCCTGCAGGAGAGAATGAGAGAAAATAGGATAGGAACTTCAAATGAATCACTGGTGACTAAATTCATCCTGATTGGATTATCCGAATATCCCAGAGCTCAGATTATTCTCTTTTGGTTGCTCTTGATGGTGTATCTCGTTAGCTTTCTTGGCAATGGACTCATCATCATATTGATCATTGCTGACTCTCAGCTTCATACTCCCATGTATTTCTTCATTTGTGTCCTTTCCACAGTAGACTTTATTCTTACCAACAATGCACTTCCTGAGATTTTAGTGAACTGCTTCGTCTACAGGCCCACAGTTTCTTTCTATAGATGTCTGGTCCAAATGTGCATTGGTTTATTTCTGGTTGTAGCAGAGTTCATTGTTTTGGCAATCATGGCATATGATCGCTTGGCAGCTGTATGCCAGCTGTTATATTACATGCAGATCATGAGTTGGAGATTATGCTTTTATCTAGTAGTCATGTCAATGGCCCTTGCCTTCGTGATGACATTGGTCAATGTGTTCTTGCAGCCCACAGACTTCTGTGGCCATCACACCATCAATCATTTTGCATGTGATCTGCAATCTTTATACAGACTGGCTTGTTCCAACACAGCGAGTGAGCTCTTTATGCATATCTCCAGCCTCTTTCTGCTATTCCCTCCCTTTGGCTTCATAGTTGTGACATACATTGGCATAGGCCTGGCGATACGATGTATCAGCTCTACCCAAGGACGCAGAAAAGCCTTCTCTACCTGCAGTTCTCACCTTACTGCTCCTAGTAAACCCAAGAGGGCATAATCCAAGGGTCTTCAAACCTGGCAACTTTAAGACTTGTGGACTTCAACTCCCAGAATTCCTGAGCTAACATGGCTGGAGGAGGAATCCTGGGAGTTGAAGTCCACAAGTCTTAAAACTGTCAAGTTTGAAGACCCCTGGCATAATCAATACTGAATGTTAAGGAGGAGTGCATTAGGACGTCAAGAATTAGAATTCATGATGCTTTTGGAGAACAACAGGTTGGGGAATATATTCACAAATAAGCTGAGAATTTTGGGTGCCAAAATACATCCCTAAATACATTATTGTTTCATCTTACTGATGGATGAGCTCCTCCACAAATATATATGATAATACATTTTTTTTAAAAAAAAACCCTGTTATCCCATATGTGCTTACAGATAAGCCATCCATTAATAAGGTGATCCTCTATTTTCTAACCAAAATGCCTTTGCTGGAATGTGGTGAGGAGATGGATTCTCAAGAGGGAGGGGCTGTATTCCAGAGAAATAAAAGGTAATTCAGTCCAGATATTTTGTATGAGAGAAAAATGGCTGAAGACAGCCCATCCTTAATAGTTTACAAACTACATTGTAGAAGTAGATAGTAGCATTTTTAATAGGAAAGATTTTGTCTGTAAGTGTGAAACAATAAAGAAGTCACTGACAAAAAAAACCCCATGTGTTATTCTTGATTTTGAGCCTGACATTTTCACGAATGGCCAGTTTGGTCTCGCAGTTAAGGCATCAGGCAGGAGACTGAATTCAACTCCTCTCTTAACCATGAAAGCCAGCTGGGTGGGTTTGGGTCAGTCACTCTCTCTCTCAGTCCTACCTACCTCACAGGGTTACTGTGGAGAAATAGGAGGAGGGTGTTCTATATTAACATTCTCCAAATCCTGAACTCTGATTGGTCCGCATGGACCGCAGCCTGATTGGCTGACTAAACAACCATGATTGGTGCTAAGAGTCTACCGCGATTGGCTGAGCCGATCGCGGGAGATTCAAAGCGCTGTCATTGGCCGCCGAGCCACAGGCTAGCTCTATAAGAAAAGCTGCGCGGCTCGCAGGTCTCTATAAGAAAAGCTGCGCGGCTCGCAGTATACAGTACTGTATACTGAAATAAAGAGCTGACTGTTCACTTTGGTCTCGCGTCTCTGTGGGAACCGATCTACCCGATCTAACAGAGGGAGGTATGTTGGATATGTTCACATCTTGAGTTATTTGTAAAAATAATAAGGGTGGGATACAAATGAATAAATAAATAACAATTTCTAGATATTTTAACAATATTGAATGAAGAGATGCATCAGTATCTCTGTCAGGTGAAGTTAAGTTTTGAATTTATAACATATGTGGTTGGATAGATCTGCTGTGCCAGAGGAAAGATTGTACCTTATTCTATTATGCAGGAATCATGAAGGATGAAAGAAAATAAATAAGCATGAAACAGAGAAAGGCATAATGCATAATACTCATTTTATTGAAGCAAGTTTTGCAAATTTTAAATTATAAATTTCCCCACCCAGAAAGAGATCCATTCATCCCAACATATGGGATACAAGTATAGAATCGAGTTGTTAAATGGAGGTTCTATAAGAAATAGCACCATTTTCATCACAGGAGGGGGAAGAGAAATGCAGGACCATCAGTCTCAGAGGTTGCAGTCCCAAGTTCATTTTGACAGATCTCTTCCTTGGCAGTTGGCTGACCAGCCATACCTAGGAATAAGAATAAGAATATTGCTTTCCTTTCTACATCACACACATGATTGTTTCTTTGATGATATAACTGTACCTCAACAAATTCAAGAGATTCATGAAGTTTCAAGGTAAGCTAGTTTTTCTTTTTCTTTTTTTTAAACAAACTTAATTCAGTTTTTCACATTAAAAACAAAAATCTCTTTTTAGTGGACAACATGTTTCTGGGTCATCACCTTTACATACAAATATGAGAGCAATTACACATTGATGTTATGACTCCCCTTCGAAATTCAAACGAACAAAACAGAAAGCAGCCGTTTCACAATTAAATCAAACGGAAAGAAGTCTTATTAGATAACGGCTGGCAGAAACCACAGCATAAATCTTACTCTGTCCAGCAAACCAGTCCTGGCAATAAATCCTCAGCCTCAGAGCTCTTTGCTATAACGTCCTCACTCAAATAGTCATTTTGTTCCTGGCAAAATGCACCAGCCCAGCTGTGTCCTTTTATACTCATTAAGGCAACGTGCTAATTTACTGACTTGCTCTTCTCATTTGCTCCAGCTGATTTTGCCTTTTCAACCGTCTTCTATTTTTTACATTTAACCACAAATTTTCCAAGTTCTCATCTCCACTAGAAGACTCTCTCAAAACTTCCCTGTCAGCCATTCCCGGCTGTTCATCAGATAAAGAACTAGAGGAGATCAAAGGTCCTGACAATTCTAATACATCAGGTCTGTCATCCTTTGTCACGTCCATCTCCTCATCCTGGTTATCAGTCCAATCAGTAAGCCAGGCTGGTTCAAATTGTTCTGACGTAACCTCTTCACTTGAACTCATATCAATCACAGGAGCTGAATCCAAGCCCGGAGCCACAACACATTGATATATGCATACTTAATTCTATTATTACCTTTTCCATTCCAAATTTTCAGTAAGGAGAGAAACAAACACATTAATTCTAGCCTCTTTCATTAATCTCAATCGAAACATCTTTTTGTTTCATTTCAATTATTTCCTTTAATATTTATTTTAAAAATAAAGATAAACAATATGTATTTGCCTAATAATGATGATGATGATGATGATAATGATGATGATAAAAGTTACCAATGTCTCTCCTTGCTTTTAATAGTCTATATTAACTTATTAATTTAATTGGTTCTTTAGTGTGTCATATTCCCTTTCCAATGCACATTCTTTTTATAAATTCTAGATTAATACAAATTTTAACACTAAAAAAAAGTATAGGTTTCCCCCCCATTACTGTTTTGAGTGTGACACCTCAATGATTCAAATATACCTTTATTCCCTCATCTTAATTCCCAATAAACCATTATTTTTAAGAAGTTACAATAATAATCATTACATCTTTTCACTTGGATTCCACAGCATATTTCCCCCCCCCTTGATTTTTAATAAGAGTTATCAGTATCTATATTGCCCTATTTTCTAAATTTCTTTAGTTGCAGAAATATTCTTATTATCCCTTGTTACCCTGCAGAATCACCTTTTTAATTTATCAACCATTATCTCTGAAAAAACAATTTCTTTTCAACATTTTACTATTTCCGTATTTCTTTATTTCATGCACCTGTTTCTTACTGCTTCTCCTCCCCCTCTTTTCCCCATATCTTTTCTCATTCCAGTTTATATCCCTCTCTTTCTTAATATCTTCCTTTCCCCTTTTCTGCTGGGTCTTTCTGCCTTTCCTGACTTCACAGGTATTCCCCCTTTTGATTGCCTTCTTAAGTCTCAACTTTTTAACCTTCCTTCTTTCCCCACTTCTTTGTAGTGTTCTTTGTGTTAATTGTCCATTTAAAATGCCTTCTCCTTGAATGGACTCCTCCTCCTCTGAAGCTCTTTCTTCTTGTTCTTCAATTGCCATTGCCATTTTTTCTAACACAGAGCAAAGTGATTCACCTCTTTCCTGTAGTAATTCTCTCATATTTTTAAGTTCCATTTTTAATTCCTGAAGAGATATCATCATTACACACTCTTATATTTTTTGATTGTTAAAGTCCACAAAAAAAACTTTTACTTTCCTTCTTTCTTCTTTCAATTTTGTAAAGTTCTCAATTATTCCAGCCCAGGGTCTATACCAAAAACATCAATCAATCCCACAGGCAGTCTTTCCTTGCTTTTTTTTCTTTATTCTGGTTCTGCTGTTCATTCTGGTGATGGACACAATTACACACGACCTGTACACGCCCGCCCCATGGACGCTGCTCTACGCCGATGATGTGTTCCTGGCCAACCTGTGCAAGGCTGAACTCGAGCACCGAGTCCAACAGTGGCACGACCGCCTCGAGCAGTTCGGGCTCCGGCTGAACCTAAAGAAGTCCGAATACCTGACCACTGACAATGAAATGACAGGCTCCATCCACGTGAACGGGCAGGAGCTACCGCGCGCCTCCACCTTCAAGTACCTGGGAACTACTCTTGGGGAAGAAGGCCTACTACAAACTGAGGTGGCAGCCAGGATCAATGCAGCGTGGGGCAAATGGAAGTCCGTCACGGGCGTCCTCTGTGACAAGAAGATGCCGATGCGCCTGAAGGCGAAAATCTATAACTCTGTGGTGCGCCCCGTGGCCATATACGGCGCAGAGTGCTGGCCGACGACCAAAGAAGTCGAAAGCAGACTCCAGATAATGGAGATGCGAATGCTCCGATGGTCGGTAGGCCTCACCCTACTCGATCGCGTCAGGAACGAAGAAGTGCGTAGACGGTTCAACGTCGTGCCCATCCCCACGGTCATGAGGCAGTCCCGGCTACGATGGTTCGGCCACGTGAGCCGCGCCAAGGAAGAATCCATCATCAAATCTGTAATGAAGGTGACTGTCGGAGGAGCGAGACCGCGTGGTAGACCTAAACAACGCTGGATGGACACGATCAAGGCCGATCTAGAGATCGCGAAGGCAGACCCGACACACGTGGCAGACAGAGAGGCGTGGAAGCAGTACTCAAGGACATTAGCGGACCTCGCCCGAGCGCGAGACAAACGCTGAAGAAAAAGAAGAAGAAGATTCTGGTTCTGCTTTCACTTTCTAAGATTCTTACTTTGTTTCAATATTTCTTTAAAGTTATATCCACACAAGTTCATTCAGAAACAGGATGCTTTCCCTTTTTGTCAAAAGGTGGCACTCTCCATTATACAAAGTCTTCACCTTTTCCCCCTATATTTTTATTTAGGGTTTTTCAAACCTCAATATTCCAGCACAGTCCAGTCTCCAATTTGTAAACATTATTATTATTATTTTTTGACAATCTTAAGTCCAGCTTTATTTTATGCCTGTTTATTCCCAAAATATTTTAGTCCAATTTAATTAAATATTTAGTTCCAGCTTCTTCCTTTCCCGGTTCGAAGCCCTGCTTAGCTGTCAAAAATATTTTCTTTTTTTTTTCACCCTGTCCCTTTTTAATTTCGCTGCTCACTTTTCTTTTCTTAAAGATTCCATGTTACCTTAATCCTGGGGTACTTTTGTTTAGTTGTACTGCCCAGTTGTCCCAGTTCAGATGTTATCCACCTCTTTCTTCCCTCCTGCACAAATCTTAATCCAGCTGAATCCTCCTCTTTGGGATGGCAATTTTAAACCACCACTGCAGTCGTCTTCGGAGGGGAAAAGACCAAGTGCAGGGGGGGGAGATGTGGCTCCCGTCAACCTGGCTTGCAGCTTCCCCTTACTCCGCCGCCCCTGCAAGGCAGCTTCAGCCCCTAATCATAATGATCGGGGCTCTCCAACGAAAAAGCACAGACCATAGCCACAAAGAGTCACGATCTACGGTCTGTCAGCGAGGAGGCTCTGCTTTCTTGTGTCAAGCTAGTTTTTCAATGATTCTCCTTTCCCGAGGTTAAAATCAAAATAATTGTTTTAGGTAAAATAGTCCTGATTTTTTTATTTCTCATAATAAAGTCTACATGCCACTGATATCCAATAGATACTTTGGACTCCAGCATAAACTTGCCAGAGTCCATGTTAGCCAGGGCTGAAGAGACTTAAAGTCCAAAGTATTTGGTGAGCACCAGAGGCTCACAAAATCCAGTCCAAAATCTTAGAGTGTCTCATAAGAGCACACAGCACAGTAATTTTTAGATCACTCTAATTGTTGACCACTTCTTCATGGTTTGCTTTTAAATGTTAATTGCTGGCTTAAAAGTTTTCCATTTAATGGTCTGCTGTTACAGCTCCTTTTCCTATTCATCCTATGACTGGAGGCTTCACAAATGATCTCTCTCTGCTTGTCTCACTAGATTCGTTACAGATCCAGTTCTCGGATCTCTTGGAGCTCATTCATAGGATCAGAATCCTGGTGTTTAAAGGCCATTTGCCAAATTCTTTTCCTGCCTATCCCAACTGGGTAATAAATCCTGATGATGAACTTGTGCTTAAAAAGATATATAAATAGCAGACAAGCACAAAAGTGGATAACAGATGTCAAATTACTGGAAAGAAATTATCCAGCTATAATAGGCATCAACCTTCTCTGTTCTTTGCTGTCTGCCAACCTACATTTAATCTACTTTTAAACTGGGGTTTAAAAGACTGTTAAACCCAAATTCAACAAGATGTTAAACTCATATTCTAAAGCAACCAGAATGCACGTATAGCAATAAAAGTACAAGTGCCATATCAAGAAAATATATTGTACACCAATGTTAAAGTTGTGCAATTGTCTAATGAAAAGCAATTAATTTTAATTCAGTTGTTACAGAATGCTACAAACAGAAAAGATGTTAATGAGAGATTGACTCACCAGGCATTCATCTTATTTTTATCCTGCACAACTCTCTTAGCACAAGCAATATTATCTGTGATGTCATCATCTAAGAAATATGATGGGAGAAGCAAATTAGTATATGTCCCACTCTGGATGTTTCTACGTTATTTCCAAATATTTCATAAAATTATTATATTGAGCAGGAAAGCACAAGAGAGATTGTGAGAATGTTGAGCCAGGTGGAACACTGGGACCTCACCAAATATGAGTCTGATGCAGAGGTGGTATTCAGCAGGTTCTGACCAGTTCTGGAGAACCAGTAGTGGAAATTTTGAGTAGTTCAGAGACCCAGCAAATACCACCTCTGACTGGAGATTTTACAGTATCCTTCCCAGGGGTGGGATTCTACCGGCTCTGTCCACCTCTGTAGAACCGGTTGCTCTGAAGAGCAGCAGACATAGAACCGGTTCTATGTCTGCTGCTGTTTTGGCCCACCCACCCTCCTGGGCTTTTACCTGTCCTTTATTTCCTGCTTTTTCAACTTCAGCTGCTTTGTGCGGTGCAGCCAGGGTTGAAAAAGCAGGAAAAAGGGGTTTCTCCAACCATCGCACACTTGCATGAAGCACTGCTTAGCTGTCCGGGCAGCTCAGCAGGTCGTAAATTGCACTTGTGTGACTCGCGTGACTCGTGAATGTGCACGCGATGCAGAGCAATAGAACCTGTAGTTATACTGGTCGGATCCCATCCTTGATCCTTCCCCTGCCACACCCACCAAGCCAGGCCCACAGAACCAGTGATAAAAAAATTTGAATCCCACTACTGGTGTGGTGCTCATTAAAACTCAGACTACACTGGGGTGGGTGATGTAGAGGCACAAAGTTAGATATGTCTTTGTGGGGGAAGGTAGACAACTTGTGAGAAGCTAAGAAATGAGCTACTAAATGGGGGACCCGATTGAGGAAGGATAGCAGGTCAACAAAAAACATGGTGGCTAGGTACTATCACAGATGATCCAGGCAGGAACTTGAAACAATTTTGATAGACAGTGTGATTCAATATGAATCTTCATGGTGGATGCAATTGGACAAATACAGAGGCCAATAAAGGAGAAGAAGGACTAGAGTTTCCCCACAAAATTTTCAATTGAATTATTAGGGGCATTTCATTTTTTTGCTTTTCTAATGTAATAGGTGTCAGACCGTGGTAGTAGATTAGCTGCAGAAACAAACATTATAGGAATTATGAAAGTCTATACACTGTCAGCATTCCAGCAAACCTCAATTCTAATCAGTAACTCCGAGACAAGCATAATCTCAAAAGTACCTTTATTAGAATAGCACCTGGCACATCTATGAAATCTCAAAACTAAAAGTTTCGAGATTCTACAGACTTCTCACAATGTCCCAAACTACAATCCATCCCCTATTCTCTCATCATCACATCACATGGACCAACCACAATCTGTCCCAATGTAAGATGCTTTTTCTCTGCTGCACCACACTTTATAACCTTGAACTAAGAAAAGAATTTTGTTTTGTCTACTTAGAACTATTCAATTGAAATCACCCTCTTGTGACTATTTTATCTTGGTTCTGTCTTGTATTTTTCCACAAGAAG